>CM056463.1:749295-779295 GCA_029783895.1 Triplophysa bombifrons
TCACAGTTCAGCACGCTACTGTTGCCACACCCACCCCTCAGTTGAACTGCTGACTAGGTTGTTCCGTTGTTGTCATGACAGCGCGCGCACATGCACACACTGGGAAGGAACTTTTAGATGCGCGCTCCAATATGAAATGGAGAAAGAGACTGAGTCTGAGCCAGGGGCGATTCTAGGTTTTCAATATTAGGGGGGCTCAGCCTCCAATGAGGATATATATAGAGAGAGAAAGCCACACTCTAATCACCACATATTGTATACGTTACTAAAATAAATAATTAAGAAAGAATATGCAGAAAAGCATAAATACAAATTATTGTTATTCAAATGAATATCACATTAATCGGTCAATCTGCAACATTTATGTTTCAAAGTGACAACAACAGCCACAGTCCATAAAATAAATGTCACAATCAACTGCTGAATCATTATTTAGTAAGAATAATTTAATATGTTTCCCCGCCATTCATTCTGATTAGCACTAGTGCTGTCACTCTCTGCAGGACTGCGTGTTTATCTATTAACTCCACAATATGTTTTCAATTAATGATAACAATACTGAAGCGTCTGAAGAACGACATAGAGCTTCTAGGTTCACTTTTATTTCCTCGGAAGTCAGAACAATGAATATCACTGCCGCACCGGGCTGAACTACAGTAACTCTTATCTGCGCGTCCTCTTTCCGGAGCTGTCAAAACTACCGTCGACTCTCTATAACTATAGTACATCATCATTAATGACACTTTCTGTGCGCTACAATATCATCTTGATCGTGGAAGTATGTCGTCATTGGTGTTTAGTGCTTTCATTTTGCTTGAGGTAACGTTAAATAGTTAACGAGGGGTAAACGCACATAAAACTTTTAAACAGTGAATGGGAAAGGGTCTTGTATCGCTTCCACATCATATTAAGATGCATTTATAACAAAGAATGGCAAAAATGCAGATGTCATGTTAATGAACACACCTTGTAAAGCTACTCTGCTAATGACGTTACCTCCAATGTGCTGCTGTGTATACTGAAGAATGCGCTAAATAACGCAGCCTAATGCCGTTTTCATAATAAGAGTTTTAAAGGGGGCTGTAAGGCGATCTCGAATTCTTGTACAGATTACATTACACACAATATTTTAGGGGGGGCTGAGCTAGAACTTTAGGGGGGGGGCTTTAGCTCCCCTAAAAACGGCCTAGCAACGCCACTGGTCTGAGCCATTAAAAAGTGAAGGTGTGGGTACAAGAAAGACTGGGAAAATTAAATAGCTAAAGTAAATCGTAAGTGGAAGTGCATTTGTCAATTCATTGTATGTTCAAAATATTGTGAATCTTTATTTTAAAAAAATAAACATTGGCTGGCCTATTCATGAGCATACATCAGCAATTACACATGTTTAGGGGAATAGGGCATTATTAATATACCATGTAAGGTGGTATGTGCTAGAAATGGGTAAACGACTATCAGTGAGTCTGTCCGGGGGGTGGGGGCACCGCCAGGCAGTGTCCCACATTGTCCCTCAGAAACATACCCCTTGTCCCCCTTTGGGCTTATTAGCAGGTGGTCACCCTATTGGAAACACATGTAAAGTATCATGAAATGTAAGTCGCTTTGGATAAAAGCGTCTTGCCAAATGCATAAATGTTGAATGTAAATGAACAGATTTCTATAGACACGGTTGGAGCAATAAAGGAAATATCAGACATATGAAAGTAATCTAGTCATTCTGAAGTATTACTATTATGTCCAAAACTCTGCTCATGGAGTCAACCCGTCCTCTTTAATATCATTTACTCTATTGAGCATAGATTCATAAGAAGCAATTTCAATCATTGGATTCGTCCATTGTTTCATTTCTGGGGTCTCACTGTCTTCCAATGTCTCAGAATAATTCTGCTGGCCGTTATAAGACTGTAACACAGTTCAAAGTAGTGAAGAAGGAGGCATGAACCGACAAACGTTAAACAGCTTTTTAATCAAATAAATGAACAATTCATTACTTCTAAAGGAGTTCACCATTTGATAAAGGTGTGAAGATTTATAACGATTTTTTTAAACATCTTAGGATAGGATTGTCCTCCATGGGGCCATCACCAGACAATATACCATCACGTATCTGTAAGACTCTTCGTTAAATTTTCATAGACAATTTTTCTTTAAATGTTATTTTTTTACCAATTTGAATTGCCGTGAGATAATTTGAATATTTTGTGTATTCAAACCCAGAGATCTTGAGTATGAATGTTAGCCTTTCTTAAACATTAGCAAACATAACGAAACGGACTGCTGAGAGACCTGTCAGTCTTCAACACATGACAACAGGAATAGCGAAACTAAAAACAAGCCTGAAACGTCTTTGTGTTTGAGCACCTGTTGTGGTTTTGAGTTCTTTCGTTTCTTTGTAAAGACCGAAAATAATTACACTTCAGTTTCATTTACCTGTCGTGTGATTTACCATCACCACAAGAGGGCAGAGTCTGACAGAGATGCCCTTATGAAAGATCACAGAAACAAGACATGAATCAAAGCAGTTAGATTCTGAAACTTCTAACATGGTTTATATTAGCTCAGGCAACACTTGTATAATTGGTCAAGTTTTGTGGAACCTTTGTTCAAAGTTTTAATTACCATTTTGGTTCCCTCTGTCAAAGGTTCTTAAAAGGATCATTTCATTCTACACTCACCTAAAGGATTATTAGGAACACCATACTAATACTGTGTTTGACCCCCTTTCGCCTTCAGAACTGCCTTAATTCTACGTGGCATTGATTCAACAAGGTGCTGAAAGCATCTTTAGAAATGTTGGCCCATATTGATAGAATAGCATCTTGCAGTTGATGGAGATTTGTGGGATGCACGAAGCTCCCGTTCCTCCACATCCCAAAGATGCTCTATTGGGTTGAGATCTGGTGACTGTGGGGGCCATTTTAGTACAGTGAACTCATTGTCATGTTCAAGAAACCAGTTTGAAATGATTGGAGCTTTGTGACATGGTGCATAAAGGGATGGATATGGTCAGACACAATGCTCAGGTAGGGCGTAGCATTTAAACGATGCCCAATTGTCACTAAGGGGCCTAAAGTGTGCCAAGAAAACATCCCCCACACCATTACACACCACCATAATTGCATTAATGAGAAATTGAACAGGTGTTCCTCATAATCCTTTAGGTGAGTGTATCCTTTTAACTAAAAAAGGAACATTTTGTTTTTCAGAAAGGTACATCTGATGTTAAAAGAGCTTGTCTGCTTTCATAAAGAACCTTTAGGGTTAGTTTTAAGAATGTAGAAATTAAGCTTTTACATTTATGCATTTGGCAGACACTTTTATCCAAAGTGACTTGCATTGCATTATCCTACACATTTGTTTTTAAGTATGTGTTGACCCCTGGGATCAAACCAACGACCTTGTGTTGTTATCATCATGCTTTAACCACTGAGCTACAGGAAAGCTTTTAAAGCATTTGTTGATCTCTTTACATAATTTACATTGTTATCATTTAACATAAATTGTTGCTTTTTATGTTCAATTTAAATTATTGTTTTTAAAAGATTTTGATGTGAATACTGATAAGTGCCGTTTGAAGTTTTCTTTTAAAGTTAGCCTCCTGCTCCTTTGGTTTAGTGATTTCAGTTTAATGGCAATCAATTAAGTCCTCTTTGCCATTAAAATGAAATCACTTTTATTATAAACATCAGAGGCTGATAAAAATATTTATTTTGGAAGGAAAATATACAAACATGAACATATATACTGTATATATACAAACACAGACACATATATACATAAATACACACCTACATACACATACACATACAGTATATACATACATACACACGCAAATACACTCACCTACATACACATATATACATACACGTACACATACATGCACATACATACGCATACATTCATCACGCACGCACACACACATATATATACATACATACATTTACATATACATATATATAATCATACAGATACAGTATATATACATACATATGTATGTGTATATATGTGATCACGAGTGTTTATTTCAGAAACTTTCAGTCTTCACGTCATCTCTGTATCTTCCTGTTTGGCTTCCTGTGAGAGAGAGAAAGCGAGCGTGTGTGAGATCAGAAGAGGAAGTGTCTGAAGTTTCTGTTTGTGTTTAGTGTTTAATGAGAGCAGGAGATATAATGGAGTCTGATGGAGACTTGGATGATGAATGGTATGGCACTTGAGATGTTTGTTAAGTCATGTTTCTCTCCTCTTTCTTATCTTTCATTCTTTCAAACTTGTATGCATTAGTGTATGTGGTTATCAGTTTCCATCATGTAATCTCTGTCATGGTTTATCATGATTCTGCCACTGTGTGTTTGATCAGACCTTTGTGTTATGTGGTTGTGTACGTAGTGAGTGTTTCTTTAGTAAAGTTTACAGAAATTGTCTTCCGGTGTGGAAGTAAGTCAGGCTTCAACATTTACAAACAAATACTGGATGTTTCCTGCTTCATATATTTTTATACTTACTATTAGAAAATACACTTTGGATGTTTTTTTAAAAGCAGAAGTCCAGGTGATTCTCACAAAACCACTGAAACATGGCAGTTAAGATTTGAATTATAAAACATACAAGTGGGTACCACAAAAAATGATCGTTATAAAGATAATTGTGTTCTCCACCTTAGACAAAACATAATTTTGACATGGAAATGAATTATATATGTATTTTATTGCTTTTTGCTTATTGGCAAATTCTAATAAACATAATGCGAGTGCATGTTGTCAATTAAACAGAATATAATTAAAATACTGTTAAAAATATTGGATATTGGATATTCTACTAGATTTTCTCAAATAACAAAAAGGATTGACAGAATATTCATGTATAATAAAAATGAAGAAATACTGGAAGAAAGATGTGTTCAGGACTGATGTTCTCATCCCTTAACGTTTTTTTAAAGACTGTTAAAACACACACAAAGACATTTACATTAAGTGTGATTTAATGTAAAGAAACACATCTACTAGAACCTTTTAAACGGCTAACAAGTTAACAAATTACCTTTTATTTTTCTAGTTAAAAATGTGATATTCTCTTGTCACGCTGTGTACACAACTTTTTCCCATCTCATGACTGATACATGTTGTTTTCCACATTTAAAAACATTTGACATGTGTAATATTCTATTAAAATATCATTAATGTCTTATCATCGATGATTAATAAAAGCTTGCTTAGGCATCATGGCTTCGCTTGTTTTTGCGAAACATGCTATGAGATTTACAGTTATAAATGATTACGGTTATGAGAATTTTTAAAGCCTTTTTCTGCACATTTTTAAAAAATTTTTAAACTGTCAGTAACAGTTTTGATATCAATGCCTTTAAACATGTCATACAAAGTTGTTATTAAATATAACTCTTGGTTGTGTTATTTTCAGGTGAGGCAGTTATAAGATTTTCTCTGGGGGTTAAGATCTCTTTCAATCCTGTCGCTGTTATTCATTTGAGTTCTTCTGCTTTTTAGTTTGATACAGACGTGTCTGATATAATATAACAACATCAGTGTTGTCCTGATGTTGGCTGATCCGGTCAGAACCTTTAGTTTATAGAGCAGAAGTTTTGATGAGTGTAGATGGTTTGGAAATATTATGGTCTGGTTTTGATGTTAATTCAAGCTGTGTGATGAATGGCTGATGTGTTTGTGTTCGATTTCAGGGTTCCTGCTCTTCCAGTGAAGAACCTGACAGGATCAGGAACGCTTCATCCTGCATTAGCAGGTCACACTAAACACTCACATCTCAGTTTAACAAGTTATCATGTGTGCGTATGTGTTTGAATTCATCTCTCTCTTCCTCTTTGTGTTTCAGGGATGACTGGTATCCTGATGTGTGCCGCTGGGCTCCCTGTGTGTTTGACTCGAGCCCCTAAACCCATCCTGCACCCGCCGCCCGTCAACAAGAGTGACCTGAAACCTGTGCCCGGAATCAACAGCATCAGACGCAAGACCAAGAAAAAACACATACGCAGAGGTGTGTGCATTTGTGTGCATGCATGCATGCATGTCTGTGTGTGTGCGTGTGCGTCTGTGTGCATGTGTATGTGCGTTCGTGTGTGCGAAAGTGTGTCTGCGTTTACATGTGTGTGCATGTATGTGTGCGTGTGCGTGCGTATGTATTTGCGCTTGTCTGTATGCGTGTTTGTGCATGCGTCTGTGTGCGTGCTTGTCTGTATGCGTGTTTGTGCATGCGTCTGTGTGCGTGCTTGTCTGTATGCGTGTTTGTGCATGCGTCTGTGTGTGTGCTTGTCTGTATGCGTGTGTGTATGTGTGTGTACGTACACGTGTGCACGTACATGTTTGTGCATCTCTGTGTGCGCGTGCATGTCTGTGTGTGTGCTTGTCTGTGTGCGTGTGTGTATGTGTCTGTTTTTGTGTGTTTGCGCATTAATGTGTGCATGTCTGTGTCTATGTGTGTGTGCATGTCTGTGTGCGTGCGTATGTGTGTGTGTGTGTCCTTTTTTTGGCTGACCTAATCAGATGTTTGTTCATCATGAATGCAGTAGAGGTCACAGGATTTGTGTCACTATGATTTGTGTGCGTTTAGGTAAAAACCCTGAAGATGTCGTCCGGCGCTACACTGAAAAAATCAAAACGCTCCCAGATGAGGTGAATATATCATATCTGAACACACATTATTCACCAGCATCGTATTTGTCCAGCCATTTTCATTACATGTGTGTTGTGTTGATGTGTGTCAGGACTGCACCATCTGTATGGAGAGACTCAACACAGCGTCCGGATACGACGGCGTTCTGACCTTTAAAAGCATCAAACCTGAGCTGGTGGGCAAACTGGGCAGATGCGGTCACATGTATCATCTCCTGTGTCTGGTGGCCATGTACAACAATGGAAATAAGGTTTGAACAAAACACAAAACAGTCTGAGATTTTAATGGAACATTTCTCCAAAAGCACAAATTATTGATCTCTATGTGTTTCGTTCTTGATGTTTCCGTTGAACATGAAAGTGGATATTTTGGGAAATGTCTCAGTGGTTTTGTACTCATGGAGTTCAGTGTTGTTTGCTTATCAACATTCTTCAAAATATCTTCTTTTGTGTTCTGAAGAAGAAGGACATACAGGTTTGGAATCAATGATGAACACATCGTAATATGTGTTTGTTGTCGTGTCAGGACGGGAGTCTACAGTGTCCCACCTGTAAGGCCATTTACGGAGAGAAGACGGGCACACAGCCGCCTGGGAAGATGGAATATCATGTGATTCCTCACTCTCTACCCGGTCACTCTGAAACCAAGACCATCAGCATCGTTTATGACATCCCTGCAGGAATACAGGTACATGTGTCATGATATCAGATTTACACTACAGGAATATACCTGCAAAATCTTTTGAATGAAAAAAAGTCCAATTCATCTTTTATTTGGTTGATTTGGATCTTTAAGTCAGTGAATTACACTTGTCATCATTATGAATCTTACTGCCAAACGTCATTTTGTTATTTTCCTTTAGCATATCAACCAGATACTGAGGATGAATAATTATAGGCATGATATGATTATTGATATCACACTTATTGTCTATACTGGTCGAGACGCACCTGGTCCAGAGCAACGCGCAGATGTATTTTATTTTTAATAGGTCAACCCGCACACATGTGCTCTCATTGGACGGTGTGTGGCACAGGAAGTGGTTGTGTGGTGATTTCCTGCTCATTCTAGGTCATAATCTTGCGTTGCGCAATACAGCCTCAGTATGCATCGTGCCCACTCATTTTCTAATAACGTTCTTGCTATCATCAGCATCGACAGGGCAGGACGGGAAGATTTAAAGCAGTCAGATACATGTCATGGGTTTCAGAAACACTTGTTTTTCATGATCACACAGTTAAAGTGGAGGTGCTTATTTAAAGCTGTGTTCAGATTATTAATGACTTTGTGGCTGCAAGTCGCCAGTGGGCGTTCCCACTAGTGGTTACCTGAGTCACGACATCCACTGATCACATCAGCTCTACCAGAGCCATTGAGAGAGAGAGTTCAGCCAACGGAAGTCCAAAACACTGGAGTGTCACGTGATTAATGGAGCCTTCAGATAGTTCCAGTATGTTATGTTTTCTCTTTAAATGGCTTGAGTCTTAAAATGGGTTTGAAGTTTACCTCAGCTGGTCTGTTAAGTCACAGCTCAATACGTTACTAGTAACATCTGGGAACTACTGAGAGGCACCATGAACCGCTGTCATGAGGTATCGAGTCCCCCTTCAAATTCAGTCCTCTTTAGGACCCTGAGTAATTCTATCGGCTGAAAGGACGTCTATTTGGGTACTCTTTTTGCACCTGATTACAATACTTACAAAATTACATTACGATACACGTCACTAGTACTCAAATTAGCATTAACGTCTTTTACATTCCTATGCTAGTATGTATATAAGACTGTAGTATATAAATCAAACAAATCTCGTTCTCACTGTTTTAGTGATGTGGTTAGCTTGCGCTTGCGGAATAAAGCTAACTCTTGCACTTATCCAACATTCACAAAAATGTGAATTTTTATACCAGTCGGGGTCCTAAAGGGGACCGAATTCGAGGGGGGACTCTATACCTCATGACACCGCCATTGCTGTGAAAAAAACTGTTCAATTGGAGTCAACGGAGTTCTCAAAGGCTCTAAACTCTCCCACCTCCCTATTGGCTGTCCACTGATCACGTTATTCCTACCATCTTCCTATTGGCTGTCGCTTCTGAAAGTCGCTCTTCATTTGCATGAAGTTGAAGATTTCTCAACACATTTTGTCTAGTATTTTTGCAAGCACAGTCTTCAGCGAGTTAAATAAAGTCTTTATTGAATGCAAAGAGAAGTGAAAATAGGAAGCGCATTAGACCTGCGTAGAGCGAGAGTTCTTAAAGGGGCCACGCTCTTAAACGTACTGCTATGACTCCTGTCACTAATGTTAGTCAAAGAACAAAAGAAAAGAAGAAATCAATGTGATTTTGTAGCTTTAATGAGGATTCTTCGGTATTTCATGTAAGAAGCAGTAAACACTGTGAATTTTTATTATAATTGGTTTGATTAGTAGAAAAAAAACTTAAGACATCAGTTGCAAAGCCAACAATATTAGAATGTTGGTTTTCATTCATAAAGTGATGCTATTTTATTGCAAAGTATTTTAAGATGCCAAGTTATTTATTTATTTTAAAATTTGAATGAATTAATATAACACATAGGAATTTATAGTCTGCTTATTATTTGACCTGTGTTTCTCTCTCCCTTATCTTAAATGTGTGCTTTAAATGTTTTGCTTATAGTCAAATATGTTTTCTTTACAGCTGCTTTGTAAGAATGAAAATTGTAAAATAGGGCTATATAAATAAAGTCGACTTGACTTGACATGACTTGATGCTGTTAAAGAAACGTGATGTTTCTACACTAATTTGGAGATAAAATGTGAAATTATTTGAATGTAAAAGTGTATTAAACATAAATGCTGTGTTTGATTATTTAGTTGAATTTTTATAATCGATTGACAGCACTAAAATAAACACCTTAAACAAAATAAAACTGCACGAAAAAGGTGCGATTAATCACGATAAAAATGTAATCTATTGACACCCCTAGCAAAGATATATGCAGGGTCTATATACAACAAGCACATTTTATATACAGGGCCAAAAAGAAATATTTCTTAGCGTCACAGTCTGGTGTCACATAATACATCTTTTATTTAAAGGTTTTTTCATTATAAATCTTCTGTAAAAATATGACTTCATGAAGATGAAAGAGAGAGAGATCGGGAGTAATGTTTGATGAGTCTTTATTCACTCAGATGTTTTTACGCTCTTTTGATCTTCGTGTATAATGCTGTGATACCATCAGCGGGGGAGATGTTGATGTTGATGTTTATTGTGTGTCTTTGATGCCGTTTGCCTGCGGTGCCGAATAACAGGACAGTGATAAATCCCAGCGGACCCTGAGCCGTCAAGTCTGTGGTTGTGTGTTGTGTAAAATCTGACTGTGTGTGTGTTTGTGTGTTTTACACAGACCAATGAACATCCAAATCCTGGGAAGAGATACAGCGCACGAGGATTTCCACGACATTGCTACCTGCCGGACAATGAGCACGGCAGACGGGTGAGATTCTGTTCTTACATCACGTGACGACCAGCAGTTGAAGAGTTTGCTTCCAAAATGACATTTTTAAATGTATAAAATCAATGAATATCGATCAAACTGAAGTTGGTTTGTTTTGATTTAAGCCATAATAAGTGTGCACAAAGAGAGGTGTGTCTTGTTCTCATGACTTTAGTTATGCCTCACCGGACGCTATGCTATCATTTCAGAATCTAAATGTATGTAATAAAATGTATATAGCCTGTCTTCATCATGTTTGGCGATTGGTTAGGATACGGTGTTATCCATAACACACAATAAAAACATTTAATAAACGGAGTTGACTCAATTTGGAACACAACTCTTCAAATATTTCAAATGACCTCAATTTTCTACAAGATGTTGATAAAAATTGTGTTTTTTTATCATTACACGCCACTCACCTCAGATTTTTCTGTTTCTTCTCTCAGGTGTTGAAGTTGCTCATCACGGCATGGGATCGTCGCTTGATCTTCACCATCGGGACGTCCAGCACCACGGGAGAGACGGACACGGTGGTTTGGAACGAGATTCACCACAAAACCGAATTCGGCTCGAACCTCACGGGTCACGGATACCCCGACCCCAACTACCTGGACAACGTGACGAGAGAACTGGCGGCGCAGGGCGTGGGCGAAGACAACCTGAAGGACTGAGAGCTGCTCTGGGTCAACGAAGGTCACATGACTGCATACACGACTCATTCAGAGGAGGAGTTTCATGACCTCTGACCTGAGAGGAGGAGCATCCTCACCGATCTCCCGTCAGATGATGTGGATGAATGACTCTTATCTCTTTCCGACTCGCTTTCAGCTTTTTGTCTCTCGCTCTGTGAAAGTTACCCAGAATGCTGTGGGCTGAGTGCGCGGCGCATGGTGGGCGTGGCTAATGTTATGTGCTTATACATAATGCAATTTAATGAGGTTCACACGAAATTGTTGAACTGCAACATTTGTTTGAAAAGTTGAAAGGAAGAAGTTTATAATACATTTAAAAGCTCTTGAAAGAGTGTTTCTGTTTGTCTTATAAACGTCTCAACATCACCAAACACCGGCTGGGTCATCCGTCAGATATCTTAGTTTATATCTATCGATGAGTGTTTTTTGATCAGGTTGATATTCAGTTTCATTGGTGATTTAAATGAATATCTGATCGATCGAGTGATGTTTGTGACACAAGGCCAGATTTGTTCTGGATCGCTCTCTAAAACCAGCTCGTAGGGAGATTGTTTTGCAACCGCTGCATTAAATCTCTGCACTTCAAAACATTCACATCTTTTGAACTTCACACCAATCAGCGCACTGCAGACGGATGAGACGCGAGCGCTCTTCTGTTTTCTCCAGCACATCTGAAGTATTTATGACGACGATGAAGTTGATCTTCTTGAAATATGCAAGCATCCGTATTCAGTCTCTTTATTTCTCTTGTTTAGTCTGTGTTGGTCTTTTCGCGCTTCCTCGGCTGTGTTCAGAACTGAGATCTCGCATGCGTACCGAACACGACACACTATATACTGTATACTGTACTGCAACCATCAATCCCAGAGGAGAACTTTATTGCTCACAGCTTTCTCTTTAATAGCTCACACTATAAAAAAGAGAATTCTTACGAAGAATTTTTGTCTTGTTTTTAGTAAAAAATCTCAAACTTTTTAAATCAATATACAATTAGGCTACTTGACAAGAAAAGTGACCCAAGAGGCGGTTTATACGATGTCGTTTTCTACTGAAAACGGAAAACTTTTTATGCGTTTTAACCATTTGTTTAGACGGAAATGGCGTTTTAGGGGAGTGAAAACACAAGCTTATGACTTATGAACTGTGCATGTGTATGTGCCAAGGCACATCCTATTAATTACACAACAGCATCGCCATCCACTGGCCTGGCGCGAGCCAGATGATACTACATCGTTTTATCCGTTTTCTTGGATCCGTGTAAATGTGGACTGTTTTGAGAACGCTGTCTTGTGTACGTTAAACTTTTCAAAAACGCAAAGGAAAAACTTTTCAGTTTTTCATTGTGTAAACGTGTAAAGATATTAAGTATCTTTGTAAGAAGAAGAATTAAGTAAGTTTATGGTAAAAACAAGCAAATGTTTATTTTTCTCACCCCTTTGGCAGATTTTTTTTGCATGTTTTTACCTTGAACTTAATTCGTTTGTTTTTTTCTTCTTAAAAAGAGACTAAATATCTTGATTTTAGAATGTTTAGATATTTGTACTACAAAACAAGACAAAAACACTTGTTTTGAGTTCTCCGTTCTTCTGAAAACAGAAATCTCAACTTAGTTTCAGATATTTTTTCTTAAAACAGTTCACGAAAAATAAAAAGGGAAACAAATGAGGGTGAAAGAAGAGTCTGGAGGTGTGCATGAATGTAGATTTTGGAGGATAAATCATCTGGATTTGAGTAAATGTGATGAGAAATGTTTGAGTTGATATTGAGATTTTCAATTATATTGACGTATGAATGCAGACGAGACAAATCTGAGCTCAAAATTTGTGAGATTTGCGAAACCCTTTATCTCTGTAGACATGTCTGAGACACAGAGACGAGTTTCCATTTAATCTTCCATTTCATCTCATTGGCGAAATTGAAATAATTTCCATTTTAATTCAGTTTATTTTTGCACATCTTTTGTTTAAAATCTCGGATGATGTACTTCATTCGTCACATTGAAAATAGAAGAACAGACTGCATTGCATTGTTTGATGTCTGGTTGTATGCTGCACGTCTCTTGTTGAGTAGACAGATATAAGTGAGTGTAGTATGCTGTATATAGTGTGCTGTTCTGAACGCAGATAAATCACAGATCTCAAGGTTAAAGTCTTTTCAGAGACGTGTCGCGCTGCAGTTTTAACAGAGAAACACGCTCATTACGCCGCCCGTGGAGACGAGAGCAGATCGCAGGTTATCCATCACGACCCGGGAGGCGTGTGTTATTGCCCTCCTTCTGTTCTTGCTTCCGTCCGTGTGCTGATGTCGGTCGTCTCTTTGGGTTTGTGACGTCACAGGCTCGCGTCTCGCTGGGTTTGTGAAGGGCAGGTCATCCTTGACTGACGGCTGAAATGTAATTCTTCTTCTCCGTCTGCATTTATCATCAGACACGAGCGTCGCGTTTCAACTGAAAGCTAAAGACTGAATGAGGCTCAATTTCTCTGGGATTTGTTGTGCTTCTCTGTCTGTAAAGAAATCCTTTCACTCGACTCACGTCTGAATGTTTTTCTTGATCCCTGCGAAGCTCATAAAGTTTAGAGCGACGGATGTTTGTGAGTCATGTGAAAGAGTTTTGTCACGGATGTTGTGGAAAGCATCAGATCTTCTGTCTTCCTCGGTCCCGACCGCCGCTGCTGTCTGATGATTTTCTCCTCATGTGTTTTTCTGCCGCGTGCATCTTCAGTCGTCAGTGTCTTGTAATGCTTTAAAAGAAATGTATGAAGACAAATATAAACGAAAAACATATTTAAAAGTGTTCTATATATTCAAAGTGTATGTTTAAATTATTTTTGTACTTGCGTATGGCACACGTGTTCATTCACATTTATCTACACACACACACACACATACACATGAACACACAAATGCAAACAAACACACTAACATACTAACATACACATTAACACACATATGAGCACACACGGAAACACACACCTACTTACACATGAACACACACAGACATAAACACACTCATGAACACGCACACAAACGAATACACACAGAAACAGACACACACATGAACACACACACACATCTGACAAAGTTTGTCAGTAACGTCAGGGACTGTTAAAATGTGTTTGGAGCGTCTAACACAAGTAAGCAATGATGGCGGTCGCTACACTGATGTCGTGTTCATGTCGAGGGTGGGACGGGCGTGACTTAAACCCTCCCTCACAAACGGGTCGTGTCCCGTTCTATATCTGCAGGGAATATTTCAATCATAAAACATTAATATGAACCATCTGACGTTAAAAACAAGAACAATGCTCGTGTAAATCTACATTTCACTGTAACTTTGAGACACGGCCGCCTCGTGAATCTCAGAATGTGTTTTCATGACGCTCTGACCCTTCGCACGAGAAGCTGACATGAACATGATGTTTTGTTTTGTTTAGATTGATATGAATGTTTTATTATATTATATCTGATTGTGTTTGTTTTTCATCTTCAGCAGTCCTGCAGTGTGACATTAATGCTTCAATATTCTGTGCAGTTTTCTGCAGGAATATGAGCTGATAGAAACGTGCATGCTAATATAACACGTGTGGTGTGAAATGTGTTTATTTAGAGTCACACTGCAGGACGCGACTCTCGCGTGTCAACTACACACCCTCCAGAAACTCATCTGAAGATTCTTAAGATGTAACCGGTTTGACTTCAGTCTTACACAAAAATAAAGGTGCTTAAAAGGTTCTTCAATAGACGTATTTTTCCGCCAAAGGCTCTTTAAAGAACCCTCTTTTTCTTACTTTTGTATAATCTGAAGAACCCTTTTTTTGCCACAAATAACCTTTTGTGAAACCGAAAAGGTTCTTCAGATGTTAAAGGTTCTTTATGGAACCAAAAGGTTCTTCAATGGCATCAAGGAACCTTTTGAAGCATCGTTTTGTTCAAGAATGTAGGAGCAAAAACTTTTGGGAGGAATATGAAAAACTCTGTATTATAAACTAGGATTGTTGTTAAATCATGAACTGCTGTTGAATGTCCAGAAAGAATGGAACCGAAGTAGAACCAAGATGAAATATGTGTAAGATTTGGTGTGATTATTGGATTGTTTTTAGTAGACCAGCAGACGCTGATGTGATGGCCGATGCCGATTTCATAGGTGATGAATTAGATTCTCTTCATTATGCCGATTGACATCATTCATCATCTGTCCCCACGGATCCACCAAAAAGAACCCATTTTGACATGTTTGTGCTCATTATTCCGGGCGACGAGACTTCTTTCAGCTGCATGTTGTCTTTGATCTCTTAAATAATTGGTGAGAGATATGAACAGGCGTGTGTGTTTATCGTGGCTCGGCTGAAGATGACATCAGACCATATGGAGATCAAAGACCCGCTGGCTTTACTGATCCTGGCCAAGAGAAACAAACCAATCCTCACATTCACGCGTGTGTTATAAAATACATTTGTGACGGAACTGAAATTGCATTTTTTGGAGCATAAGAATGTGTTCCCCGAGAGAACGTGACGAGATACTGCTGAATCCTTTTATATCAGACACACATTTAAAGTGTGTCACTGCCTGAAAGTGCAGATCTCTCCTCTTTATCTGTCTTATAAACTATATTATTATGATTATGTTTCAGGTGATGTGAAGCGTTTGGTTGTAGGGATGCTGGTCTGTCCGTGGGTTGATGTCAAATAAAATGAATTTCATTCTTTCGCTCATTCATGTCACAGAACTCTGACAGGCAATAGAATTAACATTGACACTTGATTATCAAATATCAGACCACTTGTTGTTTGATAAAACAAAACCAAGGGCTTTTTAGAGACATGTCTTAATGAAACTTGTTATGATCTTGTTGCATGTCTGTGTTTCCAGTGAAATAAATCCGCTGAGAGGAGAATTATCAGAGCCGTCGGTCTGTCTGTGTCTCTTTTAATCTTTTGATCTCTTCCATCAGTGTAAAATACACACTAATGACATCGTCTATAAAGTAATCCCGTTTCTCATTACTAATTCTTATTACACGGCTCATTTGAATGCTTGATTCTGATTGGCCACATTCCAAGGGTGATTATTTTCATATAACAACCGCTCAAAACTAATAACACCCTGTAACCCATCGGCTGCAAATAATTTTGAGAGGGACAGTTTAATATTACACAAAAATGAATTATAAACATGTCTTTTAATAACATACATGACATTATATTTACCCATTTTTAAAAACAATTTGCCTATTTGTAATGCTTAAAAGTTGTTTCTTACTTTAACACCCAAAGGTAATAATGAGCTAATCAAATATTTTATATTCACATTTCATGTTAAATTTTTTCTCATGAGGCAAGTAGTGGTGAAATAAGCGGGATAATGTGTAATCGGCCGGATGTTATCGTAAAATAAGCCCCGACAGTGTGATAAAATCAGTGTAGGGGATTATTTCTGCGATAACAACCGGCTGCCAGTACAATATCACTTACATAAAAGCCGGACAATAGAAATTCAACTATCATTTTCACTTTACATTATTAAATCAGTCAAGATTAATGCACATCCAACATTTCCTGAAATAAGCTGTAAACATTAGTCTTCTATAAGATTTGTTGGTTACACTTTACATTAAGGTTCCCTTCATAAAGCATTTATAAATGTGTTCATTAATGATTAATAAGTCATTTACAAATGCATTATAAAGCAGTTATATCTGGATAAATAAAACAAAAAGAATGAAGGGTGTTATGTTGCTTTTTCTGTCATATCTTATGTCACTTTTCAAACCATGTCGTTTACCTGATCTGATTCCGGTGTCCTCCAGAATGTCTTCAGATCGTGATCCTTATCCAAAGCCGTTTTTTCTTACATACTAAGATCAACTCATCAAACTTTTCATGTCATTTTAACACTAAACGCACAAAGGTTGTTCAAAACCAGAAACATTTATTTATTATTTATTGTAGAAACAGAATGCTGGCTCACAAGACTTCATCTCTGATGTGAATCATATATTTAGAAGTATAGACAGCCAATGAAAGTACACTTAAAAGAAAAGTGGATGCTTGTGAAGTTTTCACATTTATTGAGGTTTAATAACATGTGAGTTAAAAATGTCACTATTTGACAGGTATTTTGTTAGAATCCCTTTTTAGATACACAGTTATAACAGCTTTATAAAGCATTTGTTAATAATGCAAATGACTTCTTAATCATGAATGAACACATTAACAAATGCTTTATAAAGAAAACCCCATTTTATTGACTAACTATTTTTAACTACTTTATAAAGCAAACTTACATTAAAATTTAGATTTACATTCAAAGAATGAATAAAGGTATGTTCAGTTTGTAATGTAATGCTTCATGAGAAAATGTAATTTATATAAGATTAATCCCCGACTTTCCTCTAACCTGAAAAGTAGTTTAACAGCCAATTTACAGTAAATAATACATCAGACGTGCCACTGATCCTGAGATGTGTTTAAAAAAAAGCCACGAGTTTCTTTCTGCAGTTTTGTGTAAACAGTTTAATAGGCACAGCAGATAAAAAGCTCTCTGTGAATTTAACCAACAAATGCCTTATATTGTACACAACAACAAATGTTAAAAACAATATAAATTGGCGAAAAAAACAACAACAACAACACTATTTCATGGTCGTCTTGCACCAACATGCTCACATAACCCAATAACACCATTTGGCACGTTGCAAAGTTTAACTTCAGCTTGTTTCACAGCCACAAACATTTAAAATAGCTAAATTAGCCACAAACATCAAAACCATCATGTCCCAGTTTCACTTTTACACCAGTTACCTGAATCTGTGCACAGAAACATCTAGAACGTGAGTCTTTTTTCCTCTTTACTAAACTTAAATAAACGCCAAGCAGTCTGTAAAGTATCATCGGTAAATCAAACGAATGCTGATTTTGCAAGATATATAAATGACTTTTGTGCAAATATAAAAAAGTTTACAATTACAGTAGTCCAGAAACACTGTTCGTTTGGTCAAAAACTACTTCACACCTGTTTGAAAAAAATCACAAAACCATAAGAAGTGTGTAGTAAAGTCATTCACGTGTTGAAGGGATTCTTCACCTGAAGATGAAAATTCTCCCATCATTTATTCATCCTCAAGTTGATCCAAATCTGGATTCATTACTTTGTTCTGATGAACACAAAGATAGATATTTGGAAGAATGTTAATGACTGACATTTCTGGGACACCATTGCCTGCTATAGTACACTGTAATTTTTTTTACAGAATTTCCTATTTTATTTTACAGTTTTTTTTCTGTATTTTTGAAATACAGGGAAAAAATCTCAAATTACAGAAATAGATTGCAAATTAGTTTTATTTTACAGATTTTTTCTGAATATTTAAAATAAGGTCAAAAATGTAAAAAATGGTCAAATTACAGAGAATGTACATTGTTTACTTAAATAAGTATCCTTATATAATAGACAAATACTTTTTATTATAAAGCCTACAAATAAAACCTATGTGACCTATGGTGTGACATTAATGAATTAATTCATATTAATATGCATGTTTATAATATAAAGGATATAAAAAAATTAATAGTATCTTAATTACATCGTTTTTTCTAACGTTTTGCCATCACACCATAGGACAACTTTTCATATTGATTGTTTTTTTCCGTAAATGAAAAATTAAAATGGCAGTGCCTCAGAACTGTTTGCTTCTCTACATTCTTCAAAATATCTCATTGTGCGTTAAACAGAACAATAACATCTATACAGGTTTGGGAAATGATTTTAGGGCGAAGTATCCCTTTGAATAGTTAAATAGTTAAAAACAATAATTCTGTGTGGGGTTTTTTCACAGGCTCACGCTGTTCAGCAAATGCCATGGCATGCATACGGCAAGATAAACAAACACACACATGTACACGGCAGGTTAGTAAAGCTACAGTGTGGCATCGGTTTAAAAAAATCACCCCAGAGACCATCCAGAGTAAAAACATACAAATAATTCTTAGACATTCAGAAGCGGTGTTCATTAAAGACGTGTGTCATGAGTGCATTGCATAAGTTTCATGTTATAGTTCTGTGTACAGTAATAATCATGCGTGTGTTAGAGGAGGAGTTTCATTCTCTATGGGCTCATAATGAGTGAACCGCTCTCATCTGTTTCTCGGCTCTTGAAGGATAAATGAGCTTCTTCTAAATCCAAAACAACATCCAGCAGACGAGTGGCGACGGCTCCTGCACGTTCTCCACGCTCCTGTACTGACACTAACACACATATGTGAAGAACAGTGAGAACCGCTTACTGTCACCGTGTGTGTGTTAATGTGACGGAGTGCGTCTGACCTGATGACGGTTGATTGGTCTTCGATGAAGTCACTTCCTGTTCTGCTGTTTCCATTTCCTGTGTGTCCAGGTATTTCTTCCTGTGTCAGAAACACGTGGAGCATGATGAAGCTGAAAGATGATGGCTTTTTGACAGTCAGTTGTCATGGTAATTATAGTGTTTGCTTTGTTCTCTCAGTTCTTTCAGCACAACAGTGACACCTGCTGTACGATATCACTTCTGCAGAAGATATCAGGTCTGTACACACACACACACCTGAGTTTGTCTCGGCCCTGCAGAAGTTCTTTATATATGATCTGTGTTTCAGCATCAGGATCCAGCGGGTCGCTCCAGTCAGCCAGAGTCACAGCAGAATGAGTCCGACTGCAGCCTGCGGCTGACACACACGCACGCACGCACGCACGCACACACACACACACACACACACAACTCAACTGTATTAGTTCATCACCCATTGTTTATCATAAACAATAATAAAAACAGAACCATTGGGAGATGAAGAGAAACTGAAACACACTTCTATATAACATTACTGTGTCAGTACCATGTGTCAGTACCATGGTAAAGTGATGATGTCACATTTGAATATTGAGTACCTGTGCCGTCTGGCTGTAAGCAGCAGGTCCATTTGTTACTGCGGTACGCTCCAGGATGAAATGATGGAAGCATGTTGTCATTATAAACACTGACCTTCCTGATCGCTGACAGCCACTGATTCAGATCATTCACATTCTGAAACACACACACACGGAGACGCTGGTTAAAGTGAGTCATGTAAAACACATTAATTGTGTGTGTGCGTGTCTGCATGCCTCAGTGTGTGTGCACTTGTACATCTATCTTTATGAGGACCAGTTTGAGTCTTAGACCAGCAGAGTGAGGACTAAGAGAGTAAAGTGAGGACATTTTGGCCGGACCTCACTTCCTGAGTCCCCTTTAAAGAGCTGTTTGAGGGTCAAGACCTGGTTTTAGGGTTTAGCTTATAATCAGGTTTAGGTTATAATCAGGTTTAGGTTATAATCAGGTTTAGCTTATAATCAGGTTTAGCTTATAATCAGGTTTAGGTTACAATCAGGTTTAGGTTATAATCAGGTTTAGCTTATAATCAGGTTTAGCTTATAATCAGGTTTAGGTTATAATCAGGTTTAGGTTATAATCAGGTTTAGCTTATAATCAGGTTTAGGTTATAATCAGGTTTAGCTTATAATCAGGTTTAGCTTATAATCAGGTTTAGGTTATAATCAGGTTTAGGTTATAATCAGGTTTAGGTTACAATCAGGTTTAGCTTATAATCAGGTTTAGCTTATAATCAGGTTTAGCTTATAATCAGGTTTAGGTTACAATCAGGTTTAGGTTATAATCAGGTTTAGCTTATAATCAGGTTTAGGTTATAATCAGGTTTAGGTTATAATCAGGTTTAGGTTATAATCAGGTTTAGCTTATAATCAGGTTTAGGTTATAATCAGGTTTAGCTTATAATCAGGTTTAGGTTATAATCAGGTTTAGGTTATAATCAGGTTTAGCTTATAATCAGGTTTAGGCTCAGGTACTCACTTCTGATGGTTAGGGTAAGGTTAGAGATTGCATTGCGTCAATGTATGTCCTCATAAAGATAGCTGTACAAACATGCGTGTGTGTGTGTGCTCATATTGACTGTATGAGTGTACTGTTTTTCAGAGTGTGTGTTTGTTGTGTGTGTGTGTGTATGTAGACTGTGTGAGTGTGTGTATTACCTTGCATTGCAAATATGTGGTTTGTAGTTGTCCTTCTGTATCTTGTGTTAAGACCTGCATGACGTTCTGGAGCTGAAAAGCGTTTTCATCCACTCGCTCCACAGCACACACACACTGGACGGGTATTGAAGTGCGCACCTGTAACACACACACACACACACACACATATACAGTGAGATTAATGATGGATGTTTACAAATGAATTGTGTTAATGTCTGTGTGTTTATGTGTGTGTTTGTGTCAGACCTGCCAGTCAGAGCTCTTGGCGTAGGACAGCGTCTCTGAGCTCAGCCAGAAGTATCGTTTCTTAAAGGCCAAGCGCTTGATGAGCTGTGGACCTTCTGCCGTGTATTTCTGCATGAATCCTTCTTTCACTGCGACTGAAGGTAAGAACACAGCACGCTGAGGAGCTCCACACACTGCACACACAACACACACTGTCAGGGCATTGTCATGTGTTGTGGTATGTAGTGCTAACAGTGAGCTTGACCGTGTTCAATAATCTGAGTTTAACAGAGAGACTGAAGGAGACGTGAGCATTGAGAGATCTGCTTCACTGCTTCAGTACAGACAGCAGGTGGTGCACTCGTCCACACGACACACACCAACACGTGTGTATCAAATGTCACGTCACACACATTTACAACTGACTGTGAAACATGACAACAGCAAACCATGATCAATTTGAATCTTTGTGGAGAATTGCCATAGACTTCTATTGTTTAGATACTGAGCTAAAGGTATTTTCTATCACCATCCCTAAACACAAACCTCACACAAATCATTCTGCACTTTTACATTGTCAAATACATGTTAAATACTTTTTTAAATTAAAATTAGTTTGATTAATAATCAAGTTACATTGTACAGATCGTTACTTTAATTTTTTTGACACTGAAAACTCACGCAGATACACACACACACAAACACACACACACACACACACACACACACACACACACACAGAGTAGGTGTGTTTGAGTAACATCTTGTGTAGCTACAGTATCATTAAGTGTTGTTGTATTCACAGATGCATTAAATATTTAAGTGTTTGATGCTCTACAACAAGACTGTACACACACGAGCATACACAAACACACACAAGCATACACAAACACACACGAGCATACACACACACCTGCACGCATACACACACACGAGCATACACAAACACACACAAGCATACACAAACACACACGAGCATACACACACACCTGCACGCATACACACACACGAGCATACACACACACAAGCATACACACACGTGCACATTCACACACACATACATACACACACGCGCATACATAATCACACACACAAGCATACACACATGTGCGCATTCACACACACATACATACACACACACACACACACACTCCACACATGCATTCATAAACACACACGAGAGCATACACAGACATGAGCATACACACACATGCGTATACACACACACACGAGCATACACACACACATGCGTATACACACACACACAAGCATACACACACACGCGTGTATACACGCACACGCACACACACATGAGCATACACACGCCCGACCGTACACACACACAAGCATATACACACGCACACGCATACACACACACCTGCGTGCATACACATACTCATACATACACACAAACACACACACACGCACGTGTAGATACACACACTCTATATAATTATCATTCATATCACTGTTATGCCGACAACACCCAGATCTACATCTCGTTTCACCCAGACGATACCACTGTAGCAGCTCACACTACAGTCTGCCTCGAGGACATCTCAGCTTGGATGAAAGACCATCACCTCCAGCTGAATCTCAGCTTGGATTAAAGCGCATCACCTCCAGCTGAACCCTGCCAAGACCGAACTCCTCGTGTTTCCGGCACACCCTACGGTCCAACACGATTTCAACATCCATCTTGGCAATACCACAATCACCCATTCCAAAACAGCCAGGAACCTCGGAGTCATATTTGATGAACAGCTGTCCTTCAATGATCACATTGCAAAGACAACACGGTCATGCCGATATGCCTCATTCAACATTAGAAAGATCAGACCCTATCTCACGGAGCATGCGGCACAACTCCTTGTCCAGGCCCTGGTACTATCGCTTATTGGTCCTAAACTCTTTGTAAGTCGCTTTGGATAAAAGCGTCTGCTAAATGTCTAAATGTAAATGTAATGTAAATTACTACAGACACACACTGTTTGAGCACAACAGCTCATTTGTGTTATTCACGAGCTGGAGGTTTAATTTTTCTGTTCTGATCCAAATGCGTGAATGATGCTCAGATGATACAGCTTGTGGATTATAGACGAGATGTTTCTTTATACACAAAACAAACACACACAACCAAACAAATGGAACATCCAATAAGCGAAAGATCTATAAATAATGTTTAAGAGATATGGGTCGTCATGGTAACGTGTTGCTGGGGTCTGATGTTTGTGGGCATGTTCAGCCTTCACTCACCGCTGTCGTACTCGATGTCTATAAGTTTGTCGAGGAAATCTTTGACAGAGGAGACGCTGCACAGAATGATGGAGTGCAGAGGAGTCATCCACTGTTCCTTCCCATGACCCAACTGAAGACCTAAATTACCCACACTCTGAAGAGCCTGTGAGAGAGAGAGAGAGAGATCAGCACCATTGACAGCTCTCTCTCTCTCTCACTGTGTGTGTGTATGCGTGCGTGTGTGTATGTATGCATGCGTGCGTGTGTGTATGTATGCATGCGTGTGTGTATGTTTGTGTGTGTCTGTCTGTTTGTGTGTGTGTGTACTTGTTTGTGTGTGTATTTGTGCATGTGTGTATGTGTGTATAAGTGTGTGTGTGTTTTTGTTTGTGTGTGTATTTGTGCATGTGTGTATACGTGCGTGCTTATGTGCATGTATTTGTGCATGTGTGTGTGTGGTGTTTGTTTGTGTATATGTGTTCTTGTTTGTGTGTGTATTTGTGCATGTGTGTGTGTATATGTGTATAAGTGTGTGTGTGTTCTTGTTTGTGTGTGTATTTGTGCATGTATGTATGCGTGCGTGCTTATGCGTATTTATTTGTGCATGTGTGTGTGTATGTGTATGCGTGTGTGTGTGTTTGCGCGTGTGTGTATATGCGTATAAGTGTGTGTGTGTATGTATATGCGTGTGTGTGTGTGTGTTTGCGTGTGTGTGTATATGTGTATCAGTGTGTGTGTGTGTTCTTGTTTGTGTGTGTGTTGGACCTTGGCGAGCAGCAGCAGTGTTCTGCCGGTGCGTGTGTCTGCGTGATGTTCTCTCAGCTGGAAGAGTTTGGGTGTCAGGATGGCGGGAGCGAACAGACGCAAGAAGAAAAACCCACTGATGGCCAAATACTTCACATCCTGCAGAGAGAACACACACACACCTGACATTACATCACATCAGACACCAGACGAGATCAGACGTTTGCTGAGCTTCTACCTCATTCTCTGGTTGTGGAAACTGTTCCTCCACTCGTTTATGAAGCTGTTTGAACACAAGTCTCATGACAGGAGGACACTGAGCCACAGAAGTGACCACGGCTTCCATGATGATGCTCAGATACGTCTGTAACAGACCCACACTGCTCTGCCGGATCTCAGCATCAGACACTGAACCTTTGAAAGAGATCCGTCTGGACACACGATGTTCACATTATTCACTTTATAAATGTTCAGATGTTTAATCAAAACTAAATGAAATTCACTTCCTCCACACTGAGAGAAGACATCATGAGATGCTCGCTGACATTTTACAGGTGGAAACAGCAAAAGTGCTATTTATACAAGCAAAGTTTTTAGAGTCCTCTTCTGTTGCCTGGCAACACCCCTTCTGTGTGTGTGTGTGTGTGTGTGTGCGCACCTGGAGCGGCTGAGGTCTATCTTACACGGATCGAGTTCGATGTATTTCTTCTCCTCAAAGATGCGATTGATGATGGGTTTCAGAACTTCATGTAAGTACAGCATCCCCACAGCCTGGCACACAAACACACAAACGAACATCACACTGCAGCCCACACACACACATGTACACACATGTACACACACAGTTGTATTACACACACCTTCATGAACTGCTCCATTGCTTTAGAGGCCAGTGAGTTTGAGCGGAACAGTGTGTTTGGATCTGCTGTTGGGACCGTACAGAAAACAACACAACATTTATTCATCTGTTCATAAACATTCATCTACACCAATGCTTCTCAAACTGGAGGTTCCAAGATGGATTGAGGGGGGCGACAGATTTTGATTTGAGTTTGAGATTTTTTGGCATTTTATGAAATAATCAATATGATATAAAACTGTAGGTGGTTGTTTTAAATGTTTTTTACAGCATGGCCATGGCAGTCCTGTTGAATATGAGAGTTACGACACTTGCATAGACCTCCATTGGAGGAACAGACTGTGTAAGTAACTCACGTCATGGAGCGTCCGATAGATCCAACACTCCACTGAAGCCAATTCATTTCAATGTCTCCCAAACACATTTTCTATACAGTTAGTGAAATAAAGGCATGTTTTAACATTTTAAAGGGTTTGCTTTTGATATTCAACAATAAAAATAAACACAAAGACTGATCTAATGTTCATAGTACTCCCAAGATAAAATGCTGCCATAAATGTAGTCGACGTAGTAATCACTGTACACAATGTGCTAATAATTTATGCAAAAACAGTTGCTGTTGTCTGTCCTGCTACAAACCATTTATATCGAAAGCACAGACTTGTTTGGAACTTTTGAGCGCTCCATGAACCAACACATGACCACACGGCAGCGAGATCGAGTGTCGTAACTCTCATATTCAACTGCTCTGGGCTATGTGATTGGGAGTTGATTTTGGGTGTTGCTAAGTGGTTGCTACGTGGTTTTACAAGAAAAAACAATGCTGGTTGGGTTACACTACACAAACGTTTAAACAAAAACCAACAGAACAGTTAAAACTGAATGAAGATCTTGAAGTCCCCGTGAAGCGGAAGTTGCGATCATTTTACTTCTGTATTTTGACACATTTCTGAGTGAAATGTAATCTCTAATGAGAAAAAATTGTGGCCGTGACTTTCGTCTTTCCTGCAATTTGAGTAGATTTATATAAACACCCGTTGCATTTTAAAATGGAACTGGCAGCAGATTGACCGTTGAAGGGGAGGAGTTAACGGATGCTCCGCCCAAGCCGTCTAACATACATCATATGGGATGGATAGTTATTAGAGGACGGAAGTGCATTTTCAGATTTAAACTGAAGATTATGAGGGCACAGGAATTATATAAAGAGCATGACCCACCTTGATAAACTATTTACAATAAACGCTGCAATATTTCACAAGAAAATAGGTATTGTCATTTTTTTATTTCACTGGGACTTTAAACCAACATCTTTAAGACTTGCGAAACGAATGTAAAATTGTAAAATAAAATAAATTTTAATTAATATTAAAATATAATATAAAAAAACACAAAGTACTTCTAGACTACTGTTGTTTCTAGAAAAACTATCTGTTGAAAACACCTGTTGAATTGAATCCGCATCAATGTTTTAAGAGATTATTTGTGATCTTTATCTGCATGATGACGTCTAACGTCCACGCCAGAGGAAGTAGTGACTTCCAGCAACTTGTTAGCAGCCGCCGTTTTTAAAACACAATAAGGCTTTAAATCAATTATAATTATTATTATTATAAACAAATTATAATCACAAGTGGTTTATAACTGGTGTGCTTTATGTCATAGAATAAAACGTGAACTATTTCGGACAATTTACCAAAAACCCATTCAAAAAACCTTTAGACTTTGGAGCGATGGAACCGGAGGTCCTAAAAAGCTAACTCACATCTGGGGTTTGCATATAAAAACACGTCACCTCAGAGCTTACCTATAGGCCGAATCTTTAAGGGTGCAATCACACAGAATGCGCCTTTCATGTTCGAAAATGCGAGGCGCGCTGCTCTTTTGGTTGGACAATGGAAGAAAGCACACATGACGTCAAGTGCTTTCCTGCTCAGAGTTGAGCCTAATATGCTACGCATAAGCAGCGCAAAACACTCCCTGCCAACTGAAAACAATTCAAAAGTGCCGCATCTCCCAGGAAAAGACTGTTCTGCGTTCTGTCTGATCAGGCCCTTAATCTTCTGTCACTCACAGACGGACACGCCCATCTTATTATTGTCTGGTTCATTTAACAAACTGCGACCTGTTGAGTTGCTATGGAAATTTGGACGCTTTGTTTATCTGAGACACGAACGTAAACACCAGCCGAGGATCTAAAATCCCACGCTCTCACAGTGAGAAAAACAACATTAATGAAAGAGAGAGAGAGAGTCTGTGTAAATATAGCCGGGCCGAGGTTATCACACACATACTGGTGTTGTGGACTTCTCGGGTGTTGAGATAATCCAGGAATGGCACGATGAGACCTTGGCCGAGGTAAATCTTCACCAGAGTCATGGCGATGTCCTGACGGCTCTCTCCTGTTGTGATCTCCTCCAGTAAAGTCAGAGGCGTGGGCTCATCCACCTGACAACAGGATCAGACCACAGTCAGCATCCAACACTTCAATCGCTCTCTGTCACTGCACGACTGTTCATTTCATCTTCATACACTCTTGACCAAAAAATCTGGGCAAAAATCTGAAATTAATTTATTGAATATGATGATGAAAAATAGGTAAGGGATACACCACGGCTAGCTGTGCATTAAAGGATTTTAAGGCACGACGTGGAGCCCAAACCACCTGTTAAAACTGTTATTGATGTTTACAGTGTCATTTTTGATCAAATTAAGCTTATTGTCCTCAGTTGATTTCAAACATTGATCAAACTGACCGGAACTGAACGGTTTTAATGCACAACTTCCAACCAATCAGAATCCAGTATTCAAACAGATCATGAAAAACAGTATATTATATAAGTAAATGTAAATTTCACCTGTGTGATTCAATGTTTCTGATGGTTTGTTGTTAATTAATTAATAATTAAATTTTTGCAATTATTTCACCACTGTCTTAACAACTTTAATTAAGTTTTTGTGTGTAAATGTTGTTGCTGACAGCAGGTGTGTGTGTGCGTGTGTGTGTGTGTTCTTCGTCTCTTTCAACATGCTCCTTCCTACATGCACTACACCACCACCCGTTCACTTTAGACGGAACCTTCGCTCTCTCTGCCCTAGCACACTCTCTGCTAGAGTGACATCCTCTCTTCCCTCCAACTTTGCTTTTCTAGATGCTGACACTGCCACCGACACCTTATGCTCAACACTTACATCCTGTCTAGATAACCTTTGTCCTCTGTCCTCCAGACCGGCTCGTGCCACTCCTTGCTGCCCCTGGCTGTCTGACATCGTCCGTGAACAACGTAGTACACTCAGGGCTGCTGAAAGGAAATGGCGCAAGACCAAGAGCCCTGCTGACCTAGGGGACTACCAGTCACTACTCTCCTCTTTCTCTGCTAGTGTTACCACAGCAAAACTGTCTTTCTATACCACCAAGCTAAGCAATGCATCTAACACTCGACAGCTTTTCAAGACATTTAACTCTCTTCTTTGCCCCAATCCTCCCCCGCCTACTTCATCATGGACTGCGGAAGACTTTGCTGTATTTTTCACTGATAAAACTTCATCCATCAGCAAACAATTCTTGGTACCTCAGACCTTGGGAATCACCTCCCACACTTCAACCATCGAACTCTCCTCTTTCACCCCACTTAAGGACACTGAAGTCACCAGGCTTCTCTCCAGCCACCCCACCACCTGTCCCCTTGGCCCTATCCCCTCCGATCTCCTTCAGGCCATATCCAGCTCGCTCACACCTGCACTAACACACATCATCAACACCTCCCTGCTCACCGGCACTTTTCCATCCACATTCAAACAGGCCCAGGTTATGCCCTACTGAAGAAACCAACATTGGACCCTTCTACTCCCGACAGTTACAGACCTGTCTCTCTCCTCCCATTTATAGCAAAAACACTTGAAAAGGCAGCTTTCAACCAGGTGTCTTCCTACCTATTCCAGAATAAACTACTGGATGACAAGCAGTCTGGCTTCAAAACAAACCACTCCACTTAGACGGCACTGCTATCGGTCACAGAAGCACTGCTGCTAGCCAAGGCGGAATCTAAATCCTTGGTCCTGATTCTGCTAGACCTATCTGCAGCATTTGACACTGTCAATCACCAGATACTGCTAGCAACCCTGTCATCACTAGGAATCACAGGCTCTACCGTCCGCTGGTTCAAATCCTACCTCTCCGATAGATCCTTCAGGGTGTCATGGAGGGGCTCGCTGTCCACGGCTCACCGCATGATCACTGGGGTCCCTCAGGGGTCGGTGCTTGGACCGCTGCTTTTTTCCATCTACACGACATCACTGGGACCCATCATACAGGCACATGGCTTCTCATATCACTGTTATGCCGACGACACCCAGATCTACATCTCGTTTCACCCAGACGATACCACTGTAGCAGCTCGCATTACAGCCTGAATCGAGGACATCTCAGCTTGGATGAAAGACCATCACCTCCAGCTGAACCCTGCCAAGACCGAACTACTCGTGTTTCCGGCACACCCTACGGTCCAACACGATTTCAACATCCATCTTGGCAATACCACAATCACACCTTCCAAAACAGCCAGGAACCTTGGAGTCATATTTGATGAACAGCTGTCCTTCAATGATCACATTGCAAAGACAACACGGTCATGCCGATATGCTTTATTCAAAATTAGAAAGGTGAGACCCTATCTCACGGAGCATGCGGCACAACTCCTTATCCAGGCCCTGGTAATCTCAAGGTTGAACTACTGCAATGTTCTCCTTGCTGGTCTTCCTGCAAAGGCTATCAAACCACTTCAGCTGGTTCAGAACGCAGCAGCACGCCTCGTCTTCCAACAGCCCAAAAGGGCTCACGTGACTCCCCTTTTCATCTCTCTCCACTGGCTACCGGTTGAAGCCCGTATCAGATTCAAGTCACTAATGCATGCCTACAGGACTATCACTGGATCTGCACCGGCTTACTTCCACACTCTCCTGCACTCCTACACCCCATCAAGATCCCTGCGTTCAGCAAACCAGCGGCGTCTTGTATTGCCTTCTCGTAAGGGCAGTAAATCGCTCTCCGGCTCTTTCTC
>CM056463.1:781795-826795 GCA_029783895.1 Triplophysa bombifrons
AGGAGACATTATGAGCGCTGAGGTGACACTGATATTTTCCTCATGTGAATTATTTAAAGTGTGTTCTCACCTTCCCCAGGAAATCATTCTTGCCCACCATATCCCAATCCCAGACCTCCACAGTGATGTTTCCATCAACATCATCTCCACCTTCATTCAAACACAACTCAAGATGTTCATCCCAGTGCGGGAAGCGTGTTTTCTTGATGATCTGACGCAAACACAAACACACAACAAAGAAGATATTTCAGTTGATATCCGTCTGTAATAGCTTGATGTCATGCCAGCAGCGATTGCCAACCAAATGCATACTGTGTTTATATTAACATGTTAACTCGTAAATGCATTTATTTTATTTCATATTTCCACACAGAATAAACCTCCCGATCCATCAGCTGTATTGAATGATGAGCACTGGATCGAGAGTCATGATCTCACCGATGTCTCAACGCTGAGATTGTTATAGATGATTCTTGTGAATGGATCAGAAGTCCCGGAAATATCACGTGGGGCCAAATCTCTGTGAGAAATAAAACATACGCACAATTTAAGCAGCACTGTGATTGTGATGCGATGGTTGTGACATCACGGCTCATCACAGCTTTCTCTCTTCAGACCCAACAAAGCCACTTATTTAACATCTCAAATCTTGCTGCAGGACCCAGTTGGAATATGACAGTGAATGTTCTGGCATGAAACCTAAAACTTAAAGTCCTAAAGTCTAAACCAATCTGACATAATAACTCAGCTGATTGGTTCCTTCCGTTTTCTGTCCTTCACATTGAGCTGGAGTGATGCTCATGACGTCAGGAGATAGAACTGAGGAACCATCGGGCTCCATCAGTCTTTAGAAAGAAGATACAGATGTTGAGAGATGAAGAAGAGAGATGTCTCACCGAGCCTCGATGACATGACACTTCACACAGGTTCTGTCCACATCTCTGTGTAGCTCCAGAGACAAATGAATCTCGCCCTGGATCTCTTCATCTGGATCGACACGTGTCAGATTCAACCAGTTATCTAAACCTACAGGAGAGAAAAAACATGTCACACATGACATTCTGTGTTGAATCATCTCAACAACAAGCTCAGATTCGTCTCGTCTGCAATCATAAGTAAAGGAAGATCTCAATATGAACTCAAACATCCAGATGATTTCACCTCGACAATCTACATTCATTTACACCTCCACACTCTTCATTACTCTCATTTGATTCTCTTTTTTATATCTTTCATTAGAAATATCTGAGACTAAGTTGAGAAACTGAGAACTCCGTCGGATCTCTTGAGCTATGAAAGAGCAACATTAAAGCAATAACATTTCTTCCGTGTTTGAATGATGTGCAGTATGTTGACTTGGGTTTACAGTCGCGATAAATCAGAAGTCTGAGATTTGAAAACTCTTCCCATGATCCTGTGGGTGAGTCAGTCGTGACGGGCGGCAGTGATTCATGCAGGGCAAGTGCATGCTGGGTAAAGATGTGAAAGCCTCTGTGGGGTGGCATGGTCACTAAAACTGTACATCACATGTTTTTCTCATAAGAACGAAAAACTCCTCCGTATCAGATGAACAGACTCTCCTGACTTAAACACAAACACGCTTGTTTCAATATGTGACTTTACACCGTATCACAAACTGTTTTCTTAAATTCCTCAAAATATTACATTCTAGAATGAACAATATAATAAAAAAGAAAAGAATAAATGCATGAATAAATACAATTTTTCATAAATCGCATTAAAATAGGATGTGAAATCAGATCACCTCTGAACCACATCACAGAAGAACAACATCTGACTTCAGAACGAGAAAGTGTTTACCTTTAGCTTGAGCGGCGATCACTTCTTTGCTCAGAGAGATTTTCCCGATCACGTCATCATGACTGTGACATAAAAAAAATACAGTGTCAAGTACAGTTTCATGATCCAACACAATGAAGACAAATGACTATAATTGTGATTTAACGAGATAACATGAAGGAAAGAATCTGCATTAAGCTGTCCGTGTGACACGTCTGTGTGCTCGTCTACATCAGAGATCGGCATTAACACCGAAACACTCTGAGAGTCGATCGTTCAGATGTCATTGTGAAGAGGAAAGACTGTCCCGCCTGCTGTCAGCTGTTAGTTTAGTCATCCAATCTCACACGTTACACTCGCTCCTTCTGTAAGAAGGTATCAGAAGCACCCTTTAAACTGACATCTCTGTCAGAATCCTCCCACCCTCATTTCACTTCAAACTTCTGTGACTCTTTCCATGTTTCATAAGACGAAATGCACAATGACATAAGACATCATCAGGTTGGGATTTGAACTCCTCCTGCTGTCTAATTGAAAATGAGCTTTGTGCTTACACGATGACAAATGACCTTCTGGGTGATTTGTGTTTTCAAAGCACATTTTATTACCCAATGGTGTCCTCGTCCATCACATAGAAGGTGAGTGAGTGGAAGCCGGTGGGCAGATGAAGGGAATATTCTTCCCCCCAGAACGGATTCAGGTTCTTCCAGATGGTTGCTGTCCTGGATGGAGCACAGCAGAAAACCTTTCATTTCTCAAAAAACACCGTTGCCAAGCTTCAACCATCACGCAGTATAAAAGATTCACGCGGTTTACGTGTGCATTTCAGGCTGAGTTTGTGATTTTGCCCGGATACAGAAAGCATTCAAATGACCGCAAGTGACGATGATGGAAAACAATCAATCGGTTCACCCCGTTTCTCAAAGGGACGCTCGGTCATTTCCATTTCAAAAGACACAAAGCGTTTTAAATATGCACCGCGCCAGGTGTGCAGAATCAAATATACGGCATCTAAAAGACGAACGCACACATTTACTGAACACACAAATCATTTTGTGTCATTGGAGGGGGTCTTCCAATTGTTTATTTGATCTCCATGGTAACGGGATGATGCTGTAAAGAGCTGATGTTTGATGGTGATACAGAAGAAATATGTGTGTTTGTGTGTGTGTGTGTGTGTGTTTGTGTGTGTGTGTGTGTGTGTGTGTGTGTGCGCGTGTGTGTGTCTGAGTCTGTGTGTTTGTGTGTGTGTGCGCGTGTGTGTCTGAGTCTGTGTGTGTGTGTGTTCGAGTGTGTGTGTGTGTGTTAGTGTGTGTGTCTGAGTGTGTGTGTGTGCGCGTGTGTGTGTCTGAGTGTGTGTGTGTTTGTGCGTGTGTGTGTGTCTGTGTGTGCTTGTGTGTGTTTGTGTGTGTGTGCTTGTGTGTGTGGGGGGGGGTCATAACAAAAATCACAGCACATGACAATCCCGCATTAACTCTTTCAGTGTGAAATAGTAAAGAATGATAAATGTCCCCGACCATCATTACGTCTATTATTAAGCAGAACACATTTAAATTGATTACAATATGTGTCGTGCATTATTGTTTACAAATAAAACACTTAATTCGATCTACATAAGGACATACCATATCTATTAAATAAGAAAACGTATAAATACCACAAACGCTTTCTAATATACAATAATAAACTACACCTAAGCTTACATAAAAACCGTTCTGCATACAGTAAATACAAATATTTTTTCGTATTCTAACAATTTTTCTATTTAGAGACTAAAGACGCACTAATGTAAGAAATGAAGACTCACCTGGCCACAACTTCATTGTCAACTTTGATGAGACAGTACGGATCACTGGTCCCAGAACTGTCGAAAAACAACAGGAGCATGTCAAGAGCATCACTCCAGACGCACACAAACACATCGAGACTAAACACACAACTTACACATCTTTAGCGGGCAGATTTCTTCCTTCAACGATGCGAAAGTACAGAGAGCTGTTTCTGGCCATGATCAATGATCGATATCATGACACTGATAATAGCGACGCGTCTCTCACTGACGCTCCTGTTGCGCGCTGCGCGTCAAACACCCACATGAGAGACGCAGTGGGTTCGAGCTCGAGCTGCTCAAGCGTTCTGCGTTCAATACCTTACAAGAGCTGGACCACCACATCTGACCAAAACATGACAAACATCTCAGGACAGTGCTGGACCGGTGTTGAGCTTACTGTCAAACACTTGTCCTACACGATCTACATTCATTACCGAATGAATGCAACGTCTCCAAAATAATGGAATAAAAAATAGAATAAAATTGAGAAATCCGTTTAAGAGGACTATCCTCCGTAGAATAAACTGCAGAATAAAATCCAGAGATGCTGTGGTCAAATCCACACTCTTCACGCAAGCATCATTTGTGTAAATCCACGGAGGAATTCACGTGCTATTCCGTATATTTGATCCCGTGTCTAGTCTATATCCACATCACCGGTTATGAATAAACTATCTGTGTGTTTTCTGAACTCATCGGTTTCTCAGATGACAGAAGACACTGTAACACAGGAGTCGTGATCCCTCCAGTGTGCTCTCAGATCATGAAGAGAATTAATGAGATGCTGATGAGAAACTGTGTAAACAGCGACATCTGCTGGTGTGCGCGGCGCAGTGCAAAGAGCTCACAATTAACGGACGAGTATAATCGATTAGACACTTGAAATATACGCAGTTTGTGAAATAAAGAAACTCTAGTTTCCAATAAAAATACTCATAAATATGAATTATGTAGAAAATGTAAATAATTTGGTTTGAAACATTATAAATAATTTTCTAGCGTGTTAACATTAATATTTAATCAGCAGACTATTTTACTCAAAGTGACATAAAATACTTAAAATAAAATAACGAAGCGATTCACCTTAAGTAGGCATTAAAGTGGAAAGATACAAAGTTTTAACCATTTATATCTATGGTTTTCAGAGAAATATAAACTAGAGGTGTTATTAGAATCAATTGTTTAAAGGATTTTAGTCTATAAAAATAAAAATAGAAGTTTATATTTGTAGAGAAATTAATACTACAATCAAAAAATATTTGAGAGTTAACTTTATATCATGAGAACTGAGAGGTATCAAACGAGAAAACGCAGCAAGAAAACTCTCAGGCACATAAAGGGGCAGTCCTGTGTGCTGGAGGACCCCAGACGCATGCGCAGAACCTGCTCATGTTTCAAAACAATCACACTACATGTGTGTTCATATTTAAACTCGACACACCACATACATTCTCTTTCAAACGTTAGAAAGGTGAGATCGCTTTCAACTTAGTCATGTTTAAACCTATTAGGATGTTTTTGCGGGTTTTAAAGCGATTATTTACAGCGATTTTACCATGAAAAAGTTGTCAACAGCAATATGTTTTAGGACACCAATGGAGCATAAATAATACCTTAATTTACACATATACACAAATTGATCTGTAAGTAAACACAACCAGCATTTTTCTGGAAACATCTATTTATTAATCTTCGCGCACGTCAATGCAATGTGTCGCCGCTATCCTGTGTTATGACGTATATGAAATGTTAAACGTGTTTTTTACTTTAATTGACGTGTTCATGTATGAGCAGGGCGTATCTAGTCATCATTTAGAGTTCGCAAAGTGTGTTTTATAGTGAATAGAGTTTATTTTCTAAAAGAGATTGAATTTGTTAAAATCATGTTTTTTATTGTGTGTTCCAATTAATGTCAATCAAACTGCAGTCATAGTAATTCAACATATACAGCTAACTAACACAATAAAACACAATAAAAACATGATTACATAATAAAAAACTTTATTTTGGGAAGTATTTAAAAATGTCTTCTAGGAAATAAACTTCATTTGTTTTTCAGATAATAGATTCTGAATGGGGGATGGACACATACAGTTTGAGTGATGATCAGTCTGATGCCGCTAGACAACAGGAGAGACATTATTACCTGCTGTCAGAACTTCAGTCACTGGTGAAGGACCTTCCCAGGTACAAACATCACATCACAATTTGTACACATCACATCACATCACATCACATCACATCACATTACTCTAGCACAACACCATCACATCTTTAGCTGTGTAATGTTTTTCTTTGATGTCGATAGGCATTCGTGAACGTGGATCTAAAGATGATTTATGAGGATGATGTGTTTGTTTGCTTCAGCTCGTTTCAGCAGCGCCTGTCATATACGACGCTCAGCGATCTTGCTCAGGCTCTCATCGACGGGACGGTGTATGAAATAGTTCAAGGACTGCTGGATATTCAACACCTGACAGAGAAAAACCTCTACAACCAGAGACAGAAACTACACTGTGAACACAGAGGTGTGTTTGGTTTTGTGTGTCTACGACTGTTCTTTTGAGGGCTGTAGTTTTTATAACTATTATATACTGTATATATATTTACTATATATGAAGAGTTTGCTTCCAAAATGAGATAACTCTGTTTAATTTAATATATATATATATATATTGTGCATTCCAATCAATATCTATCAAACAGCAGTTGGTTTGTTTTGATTTAAGCCACAATAACTAAAACAATACGGCTAATTAACACAATAAAAACATAACATATTAAGAAATATGATTTGAGAAAATTGTTGAATCTCATTTTGGAACCAAACTCTTCATATAACCTTTATACTACTGCAGCTGTGAGAGGTGGTTTTGTATGTGTGGTTATGAGATGCTGGAAATAAAGAGCTATTATTGTCTGTCTGTCTCAGCGCTCAAGCAAGAATTGCTTCGAAAACACAGACAAGCTCTGCAGACTTGCAAGTCTCATAATGTGGCCGTTCTGAAAAGTAACCAGCGAACTGAAACTGAGGTAAAACCACCTGTGTGTGTGTGTGTTTCATATAGTCAAACACTGTCTCAATCACTCTTATGTGTTTCAGGCTCTGGAGCATCGAGTGAGAGAAGAGCAGAGGATGATGGATGAGAAGATTGTTGCTGAAATGGATCAGAAGGTTCTGGACCAACAGAACACGCTGGAGAAAGCTGGTGTTTCTGGATTCTACATCACCACTAACCCACAGGTTATACTCATGTTCTCTTTATCGCTCTTAAACTGTTGAGTTGAAATTCTGGGTATTATTTTCTTGATGTTTAAAATGAATGTTCTGCAGGTGTGTCTCCTATGGCAATGATGAATCATATAAACATAGAAATAGAGAAATCATATAGACGCTCCCACACCCCGCTGAGAATCACTATTAAAACTGTACAACTACCCTGCAGATCTAGAAGTGTGTGTGTGTGTGTGTGTGTGTGAGTGCAGATTCAGTTTGTATATTGTCTTCTCGGCCTTCCAGGAGCTGATGATGCAGATGAATCTGCTGGAGCTGATTCTGAAGCTGCAGCAGAAAGAGATGGTTTCAGGAACACTGCCCTGAGAACAGCTGGAGTGAATCATGATGTCTGATGCTGCTGTGTTCATAGACATACACACATCAAGCTTTCAATCTAAAAAATGATTCATGCAGAGATTCACACTGGATTCAGTTCACTGGATTCTCACTGGTTGTTCAGCGAGATGTTGGTTTCTTCTGAATGTTTGTGGTCTGGACTTCTACTTTGAACCGATACACCTGTGGACGTTAAGTTAATGGAAGGCAAATAAAATATGATCATGCAGAACCTTTATTTTGATGATGAATATTGTTTGTCATTTGTTTGTACAATAGCCTGGACTTAAAATGTTTAGTTCACTGTTGTGTTTGTCTTCAGATGTGTAGCTTATGGATGCTCATGTTTGGTTAAATTCTCTGTTGTTTTTTAAAAATTAATAAAAATATATTTTTCTTTATTTGTGGACATCAGTTTTTCTTAAAGTCCCCGTGAACCGGAAGTTGAACCGGTTGAAAAAGTTTTTTTTTTCGGTTGAATTGTTTAGTGAACCTTGAATCAGTTTTTACTTCCGTATTCTGACGCATTTCCGAATGAAAAGGAATTTCAAAGGATAAAATGAGTGGGCGTGTCTTGCGTTTTTCACGGCGATTTGATTGGATGTGTAAAGACAGCTGATTGATTTTGAAATGAAGCTGGGGCCAAAACGTGTAATTTACGTCATTAAAGATGGAAAGTCATTTAAGGGCGCAAATGCATTTTCAGATTTTTACTGATTTTATATGAATTTTAAAAGAGAAATGACCCACATTGATCTTTACAAAAAACGCAGTTTCATGAAAAAATAAGAATTTTAATTTTTAATTTCAATGGGACTTTAACAAAACGAGCTGTATCATGAGGTTATATTCTGTTTATTTTTCAACCTTAGTAAAGCTTAACTTAACTTAAGAGGATAGTCAGTATGATATATTTGGAGAATGTTAAATCCTCTGACTTAAGAATTGCCTTAAATGAATGGCTTTTGCTACAGATCTGATTAATTTTACAATTATTTAGCATAAACACGAATATATGTTTTAACCTATTTTTAGCTCTAATATAGAAACAACAACAACATTTTTTTATCAATAACACAATAAATACATTTTTAAATATAAAGTGTCTTGATCCACTTAATGGCGTGTTGCGGGCGCCATCTTGTGTCGAGACGCGGGACGTCATTCAGCTTGAGCCTCAGAGTGGAGTAGAGACGCTTCATGGTTTCGGGCAAATTTACTAAATATTTACGGACATCACAAATAATTTACGATTTAATTGTTTATGATGCGATTTAATACACGGTCTCTCTCCCTCAGCCTCGTCCGATTGGCAAATGAGATCCGTTTCAATGAAGCTAATCAAAATTACTAAATGCTGAATTCCCAGAACTCAGGGGGAGGTAAGTGCTTAATTTATGCGTTAGTTGAATGTTTTTATTTTATTTTAGTAACGTTAGTTGTATTGAATTTATATGTTAAATGTTTGACAGTGAGAGGGGCGGAGTCAAGCAGATGATTGACAGAAATCACCTGCGAGGAGAAGTGAACGTAAACAGTGATGGACACCAGAAAACATTCATCAGAACCTCTGGATCTTAACAAAAAAGTAGATCGAAATCACACCGTCTTGAAATCAGGTGTGAACATCCTCTGAAATCGATTGCTTTGATTGAAGCACCACATTAAGTATTTAACCCAGAATTGACCAAAAAACAACAACAACCCAAAAACACAACAAACCCAAAAGCACCGCAATAAAAAACTGTATTTAAGTTGTGAATTTTATTTTTTCAATCTTTTTATATGTAACCCTTTAAAAAAAACAGCATATGCATGGTTAGATATGTTTTGATGCAATTGCAAAAGTTTTTTAAAAGGAAACGTTGGAGCGGTTGAACACCCTGTTGTGATGACGCAAGAGTTGAACTATGGCAGCTGTGATGGCCATTCTTTGTGTTCTTTTTAAAGAACTTTCGGAGCCTGATGAAATGGGTATAAATACGTGTTGAATACTGCAAAATACATCTCTTCTAATATCTTCAATAGTTGTGTTTACCGAGCTGCAACAGACACATTTAAACTACCTTACTTGGACCCATTGTGCGAGCTGTCTCTTTAATACCGTGTGGGTTATAGAAATGTTGCTGCTGATTGGGCGGATGTTCTTGACACGCCCTCCAAACAAGAGAAAACGTTTCTCAAACCCTGTTGCACACCGTTGCAAACCATTTTCTGGAAACGTGTCGTTCAACCCGGAAACCGTAGCAAAACGTTGCGCACCAGTTTAAACCAGCACATGACCAAATTAAACCAGCACATGACCAAATTAAACCAGCACATGACCAAATTAAACCAGCAAACCAGCATTAAAACATACCAAACCAAGATATGCTGTTTTTTTCAACAGGGAAGGATTCAGGAGACGTAATGAAGTCTGTATGACTGTATATATTAATATAAACTTAGACAGTTGTTGACAATTCAATTCAAGTTTATTTATATAGAGCTTTTCACAATGTGCATTGTTCCAAAGCAGCTTTACAGGTGCTAACAGGAAAAACACAGCACAGTGCATTGTGTTTATAGAACGAGCAAGATCATTCTAATAAATTATATCTAATTAATAAATAAATAAATGCAGTCTCCCGGTGAGCATGCCAACACTGCCCTGCTGTGGCGAGGAACCCAAACTCCAGTTGATTAATGGAGAAAAAAAAAGACCCGGTCCCACTCCACGATTGAAACCAGAAAACAGAGGAACAACCAGGGAAAATAGTACATTTACATTTAGTCATTTAGCAGACGCTTTTATCCAAAGTGACTTACAAAGAGTTAGGGAGCAACAAGCGATATGTCATACAGGAGCCATAATACATTAGGTGCCAATACACAGTTACTGGTTTCAACTAAAGCTAGACCACTACCTGTTGAGAGAAAGGGTTAGTGTATTTTTTTTTACAGTAATGGCCTGTTGTAACTTTATTCCTCTGTTGTCCGACTTCGACCACAAAACAAGACCAAACCGGACCCACACAGCCCCAGCAAATAAATCCCCCCAACCACATCCAACGAGCCCCCCCACTCCCCACAAACACCAACCCAGGAACCTCCAATCAGGGCCACTGAATCCAGCTATAACTTTACAACAGTTGACACACTGTAAATTAATACTATATAGCTATAAAATGAATGTGGATATAGCTCAGTTGGTTACACACCTGTGATAAATGTTTGTTGGTGTTCTGAGCTCAGTTTGTGACATTGTTGAGATCTCATCTGAATCTCTCTAAAGGACTACTGAGGTGTTTTCTGAGAGACAGTCTCTGTTTAGTGGATGTGCGCTTTGGCTTTGGTATTATACTCTTTCGTGTGTAAATCTGGAGACATTGCTCTGTTTATCTTAAAGTTGGATTATGATTGTGCACACATTTGAATTTCTTTTTGGCTGTTGTGGCTCATAGTCGTACAATCCGTCAGTATTAAACTGTCATTCGGAGAATGTTTAAACCTTATAAGCACTTTGGACCACAGATTGATGTTCTTGCACTGAGCTGATCCAAACACATTGAGGAATTCAGTGAGGAGAACTGGATGAGCTCTAGAAACAGGTGTGATGGGATGGAACGTTTCATCAGCACATTAATAACCCAAAGACTGGATTTGTCACACACAGAACAGGAAACAGCAGAAGTCTGGACTTCCTGTGAGTCCGTCATGCAATATACAGCAGCTCGACCACACAGAGTGTGATGAATGGAGGGGATTTTCAGTACAGGGTGTGTTTGCAGAGATAATATTGAGCTCTGAACACATACACATGTGTCTGAGTATTTACGCATTTACTGCGTGCTGCCATTGGGAGGCAGAGCACAACAACAGATGACTTTCAGACACACTGAATGAAACAAAAAGAAAACGCACAAAGAGCTGCAAAGTTAATGCAAAATCAACTACGGTATTATAGAAGACAGAATGTCTGAATTTTGACTGATTCAGTGAGTAAACTCATTCCCTCAATTTAATTGAGTAATGGCTCTCAATAACGTCAATATTTAAGTTCACTAAATATGGTTAAAGTTGATTAAATGTATTGAATAATTTGTTTATTAGAAACATCCTAAGTTGAAAGGGAGTTGCTGTATTTGTTGCGTTGATTTCATTAGCGACAGGCAAATGTTATCATTTTTATTTTGTTGTTGTAGATTGTTGATTGACTGTGAGATGTGCGGAACGTTCTATATTTCTCCGTAGCTTAACAGCGAACACTGTCAACGAGTATTTTGGTACTATTTTCTGTCCACATCTGAAAAATTATGTAAATGTAGAACTGGTTTTCTAGAACAGGATTACGAGTTACACGTGTGTTTATTGATTTTTTTTAACTTTGCAGTTGTAAGGAATCATGTTTTTTTTTTACTGCTGGTAAATGTTGTAGAGCAGCTGGTTTACAGCCTCGCATGATTCTTTGTTGGTCATCAGCAGGATTCAATGATCGTTCTTTACAGCTCATCATAAAAACACGCCGTTCACTTCATTTCTGTTGCGCGGCCCAAATTCTGTGTTCTGCACGTCAAAGGCAAATTGGGACAGAAGTTTCACATTCAAACATTCACATAAGCCTTTCAGGCAGGAGTTAGTCCAGATTCACATTTTGTATGTGTGCTCTCTTGTGTTGCGCTGGGATTTGCCCTGAGATCAGCTGGACTTTGCTGAAAATGAAGTGAAGCTCTCCAGCGTTTCTCGCACACAAGGAAAAATAATGAACGTCCAAGAAAACGCTGAAAATGTGCATTGTATGATTTCGAAATAGTCCAGAACCAAACCAGAGTGGCTGATGTAAATAATGAAGTGCAGATATACTTCATTCCTTCACTTAAAACAGTGATGCAACCATATGTACATTTAGGCCGATAACCGATGATTTATTTACACTGGATGTCGATAACCGATATCATGGCCGACGCATGGTATATCTAAATATTAATATAACATTTACTGAGACTGCATCTAAAGGCAAAAAGTAGACGACAAAACATTGACTGAAGAAAACAAGGCAACCATCAGTTCTCTTTTTTCCCCCGAACATCATTTACTAAGTCTACTTTACACAAGTTTAAGATTCTTTAACTTCTTCAGGTATAATGTTTTAGTTAATAAACAAATGAAAAATGTTCTTCCAGTGCAAGCCCAGATAAGTGTTCTCAATAGCCACAAGTCTATCATGTCTCAAGACAGAAAGCATTCAGACAGCAGTCGGCTTCAAACAATATGCGTTTGTTCCTATATTTACAAATTCAAAAATATCTACATACTGTACATACATCAGTAATGCTTATAACAGTGAGTGAATGATCATGACAGAAAGACAGTGCTGTACTGGATCTTAACTGTGAGCAGCGCACTCCTTAAGTCATTTAACCAGAGATAATTATTCATAATTTATCAGCTGTAATATATCCGCCTAAATTTTGTTATCGTCCGATACTGATAACATAAAAAATGACCAGTAATCTGCCGATACCGATATGGACAATCATTTATTGTGCATCCTTAATAGGGCCGGGCGATACATTGCGATTCATGCTAATTATACACTTCTAAAATGGATTCTGAAATGGTTTCAATGTTTTATGCACAGCTCTTTCATGAACTACGGCTCCAAGTACTGCTCAATCGAAAATCACTACAAGATTGAGTAGTTTATAACGTACATTTGTAAAAGCAACACTCGTCAAACATCATCACTATAAATCAACTTTATTATCATGAAAATACCTGAAAAGGTTTGAAGAACAGCGATAGAATATGACCACAGGCATTTCCTGGAACTAATCGTTCTTCTTCTGTTTCCCATGTTCTGAGTTTCTGCGCAAGAGCGCCCTCTGGCTTTCAGATGTGGCGGCATTTAACCGTGAGTCATTGAGAAACTGAGAGCATAAGAATCACACGATATATCGCCAGCCCTAATCCCTAATTTAAATGCATTTTTCTCTGAATTAAAATCTCAGAGTTTACTTATTTTTACTCTGCATCTTTGTTGTTGCATTATTTTTGGACAAAAGTAGTAAGTAGAATGTGGAATTAGGAAGAACATGTTTGGAGTTAGTTCTGTTAGTAACTTTTCTGAATAAGATACACGTCTCTATCCTCTTGTGCTTTTAGACATAGTGGTATGGATGGGTTGCTTTAATGCTTTTTATAACATAAATGGATGCGAGCTGATTTGCAGTAAATGAGGGTGCATTATCTACAACATCAGCCTGAAACTTTGACTCAATAACTCAAGTATTTGCTATTTTAGCTCATGTGACCTATAAGTGACGTCGGCTGAACGGGGAAAGGCACTGCAAAGTATTACATTTTGATGAAATATGATGAAGATAAGGGCCATAAAGCTGCATTAGGAACGTAAATAAGGTGAATTTTGAATTAAATTGAGCCTGGAGAGTCTTTTAATATTCGCTTCACCTTCAGACAACAGCATTAATACAGATGCCTGAAATTTCTTTGTGGCTTATGGTCTACAGAGGATTTTCTTATTCCTTAGAATAGATTATATTTGATGTTTTTGTGTCTAATGTGACCTTGTTGGTTTGGGACAGTTGTGTATTTCTCTACATCTGTCTCTAATGTGAAATTCACAATACGACCCTGTAAAAAAAAGAAGTTTGTTGTCATGAGAGATTAGAAGAAATTGGGACAAATGTTAAAGGAAGGCAGTGTAATTTCGATTCGACTCTATAAACGGACATTGTTTTGATGAATAAACAAACAGACATTGTTTTTATCCTGCAGGGAAAAGAACAACAGAATTTAATTTACCAGACATCTTCATTGCAGTTTTTTTCCTGATCAACATTTTGTGAAGCTGTTGTTGTAGATATGTTTCTAAGAATGAGATATTCAGCGTATCGCCACAGAGCAGATCAGTGAGTTTTAAATCCCCGTCTTGAGTTTGCCGGCTTGTGATTGACAGTCTGTCTAAAGGAATGAGGGATGCTTGGCAGCGGCTGGTAAAATGGGCATGAGGGCGTCTCGAGGCATTTTCCCTTTACACCTTTGCATCGGATGACAGTCAGAAGCTATCAGATTGAAACCCCCCAGTAAATGGTTTGCATTTTAGCACCGTTCAGTGATAGAATGAAGCACATTTCTCTCACTTTTGTTTCTCTGTGAATGTCCATTTTTATTTAAAAGTACTTTATTGGCATATATTGTGTTTTGTTACAATATAGCAAGAGGATTTTATATATAAAGATTTCACATAATTTTTCACATTGTAATAGCACTTATTGTTATTGTGATTTTGTGTATTTCTTGTCTCTACTTGTTTTGTATATGAAGAGTTTGCTTCCAAAATGAGATAGTTGTAGTTGGTTTGTTTTGATTTAAACCATAATAACTAAAAAATACAGCTAACTAACACAATAAAGCTAGGGATTTATCGCGATTAATCGCATCAATAATAAAAGTTTGTGTTTACATAATATATATTTGTGCAGTGTACATATTCATTTTGTATAATAACACACACACATACATGCATACAATGAAGAAAAATATACACATTTTTAATTATTAAAATTTAAATTATTGGTAAACATAAATAAATACATATAAAGTCGTAAATATTTCCTAAATATCTATACATGTGTGTGTATGTGTTTATAAATAAAAAATATATAAGCACAGTGCACAGACAAATATTATAAATAACACAAACTTTTATTCTGGATGCGATTAATCACGATTAATCGTTTGACAGCCCTTAATAAAACACAATAAAAACATTTTAACATAATAGAAACCATGTTTTTTTTACACGAAGTTACCTCATTTTGGAATCAAACTCTTCAGATATAAAAAAGTAGAGACAAGAAATACACAATATCACTATTTAGTTGTGAAAAACAATGAAATGGTTGTGTATTGGCAAGGGCCTTCAGATCATGCGATATCACGATAGATATGTCACGAAACAATATATCGAAACAATACATATTGAGTCACAGAAGAGAAGCAACGCCAAATGTTCAATATTAAAGAACACAGTTGATCCGGTGCGTAGATTAAAACAACTATGGCCACAAAGAAAAAGTAAAAATCCGCACACAGTTATATACAAGGCTTTCACCTCCTCAAAAATATTTATTTAATGCTTCATCAGAGGCCATAAAAACCACTGAAAAGTGCAAAATGTTTTCAAGACGACTGAGAAAGAGCTGTGTCTTGAAAGGTTTTGCACTTTTCACTGGTCTTTATATTATTATATATTGCGACACTTTTGAAAATACAAAATGTAAAAGAAAATAAAGCTGAAAAACAACTTGCTCTGGACCACCTTTATTAACATCCCACCAATAGAATCCATCACACGCCAGAAGACACGATTAAAGTTTTAACTAAAACCAATGCAATTCCCATTATAAGCCACACATTGGCTCTGGAAGCCGGAGCATCTCGCTCATGCTTGTGACACAGCCGTGTGTACGGTATGTGAACGTCATTAAAAAAATTTATCTCTAGGTTGGACTTACGACACACTATAAAAAAATTACGATACTTTACTTTGTTGATATTTTAGCATAGCCCTTAAATATATAAATGCTAAAAGTTGATTTTGCACTTTTTTCACATCTCATATTTACCGTTACTTAACTCTCGCAGTCTCTATCTTTATAGTATGTCTGTCTCATTCTGTCACTCACTCCTCACTCAAAAAACGAATCATAGTTTACTTACAAATACAATAAACAAACACGATGACTGCGCATTTACTATAAAATCATTGTTAATTGTCATCATTTTCACTTTCTTTATCTCTTTATGTTTGTCTCTCTCTCTCTCTCTCTCTCTCTCTCCGTCTCTCATGGAATCAATCCAGTGATCTGAGTGCTGGAGATGAGTTTGTATCCAGAGGTCAGCGCCGGTCCAGTGGATAAGACCGCTGAGAAAAGTCTCTTATCAAATCTGCAGAAGGACGTTCCTCTGACCTTCACAAACATTCAGACCCACACAGATCCCTCCTCACTGTCCGTACAGTTCAGACAACCATTTATTTGTTACATTTATTTTGTCAAATTGTGAAGGCTATGATTTTCATGTCATTTATGCATCAACATAATAAACAGATACACATTTACAGAAATACACTGAAATACTTCAGCAAAATGTCTGTTCTGCTGGGTAATAGAGCCTTCCCAACCAAACGCGACTTGTGCGAATAAATCTCGCTATTCACGCATAGTTGGACATTTTGAGTTTACTCGCGTCATTCACGTGTGAAATTCGCTTCATTGGAGGGGCTTCTGTCAGTCGGCTCCAGTCTCGTGTACATATATATATATCTCAAACAGAGTAAAGAGCGTTTTTTACAACTTAAAAGATTGTCTGACCTCTTCACTGACTTTCTTCCAAGCAAGATCCTTTTTATTCCTGTTCTGATAAAAGTAAATAACAATAATATTTATAAATGTATCGTACTGCTCCAGGTATCCACATACAGCAACAATGATATTGTCCTCCATTGTTGTTTCGGATTTCTGCCTCCGCTCGCTACGTCATAATCACGTCTCTACTAGAGCAAACTCCTGATTGGTTATCGCGGCAGAAATTTTTGCCAAAGTTCAGATTTTTCAACTCACCCGTTACTTGCGTCAAATTCCCAAAACACTTAATTTGCGCCACGAATTACGCCGCAGGATGTCCTAACACGTCTTTGCATTGTCTTTATTCACGTTTGGTGGGAACGCTGCATAAGGCTATTATTGTGGTTACCTAGAGGAAACACTTATTGCTCACCGGTTTCTCATTCATAGCTCAGGAGATTTGATGGAGTTCTCAGTTTTGTTTCATTTTAGTCTAAAAGTTTAATTGTGTGAACAAGCGAAGAGTCTGGAGATGTTGAGTAAATGTGATGAGAAATGTTTGAGTTGATATTGAGATCTTCAATTATATTGACTTTTGATTGCAGACGAGACAAATCTGAGCTCAGTTTGACACGTTGTTGACATCTCTTCTCAAACTCTAATGACTCTTTCTCTCTAGAGAAAAATCTGAGACACACATGATGAGACTTAAACAAAAGTTTCTATTAAGAGATATTAAGGAGATCTGTTGTCTAGGTTTTATAATTAGGTTTTATGTAGCTTTATTTTCTAGTGTGTGTGTTTCGATATGTGGTTGGTTGTTCACTGGTCCAAATGACAGAACATGAAGTTCGTTCTCTGAAGAGCATTTATGTTCCTCATTAAAGTGAGATCAATAAAGGTAGAAACATTTGGCAGATTTTGGAGAGAAACCAGAGACAGCGTGGGTTTGAACGGGTGGCAGAGGAAAGCTTTGAGTGGCACGAACAGGTGCACGTGGCGGTTTGGAGGTCCGCTTCTTTAGCCAATGATGCTCCGTGATGACAGTTACAGAAATGGACTTCATCCCATTTGGACTGTAGTGTTGAACGCGTCCACCTGTCCTCCTGGCCATAGTGCCATATGCAGCCTCAGATGATGAAACGGCAGGAATAACAGAGCTGTCATAACACCGCCGGTGCTATCTCCATTACTCTCCTCTTCTGACGCTTTGAGGGTTTATGTACCGGACATTCTCTAAAACATTCAGTGCAGTGAAGTCCAAACATCTACAATGAATATTAGGAAGATTTCATTAGTGAAATCTGGAAAGTTTTAAAAATGCAAAACCATGAAATATAATGAAAAATTGGTGCTAAAAGAGACTGTTGGACCTTACAGGACCATGTGTTGATGGATATTCAATATATGGAGTCAAATAACCCATAATGCCGTTGTGCTGCAGGGGAATTAGTTGAGTTAATGATGAATGTACTGCAGCTCTTAGCGGTCACATTAAAAACAATCGATATGCAAACCAATCAATCGTCTCGATTTTCCAGATCTGTTATCTGCTTATTTACTGTAGACACAGTAAGTTTCACGTAAACTGTGTGTGTGAAGTTGTTTTCACATTACTGCACAAACTGAGTCATTAAACTTCATTATTATTATAACTGTGTTGAAACATCTGTTTACTACAGTACGGCCTCACTGAGGAACATCGCTTTTTAAAACATGTGTAGATCTCATCGTGTCTCCCAGCAGAAGAATAATGCTCACAAAAGCAGAAAAAATGCAACTTGGGTGAATCAGTGATATTTGGGGACTTAACCTTTCTAATGTATTTCTGCATGTTTCGTCAGTGAATACAGTAAATATCATAAATGCACACTATCGCGTCAACAGAGTCAATGCACGTGCATGCAGTGTTGGGTGTAACTTGTTTATAAGTAACTAGTTACTGTAATTTAATTACTTTTCCCTTGAAAAACCAAATTAAAGAATTCTTTAATTTTTTTCTGTAGTTTAATGACAGTTACTTCTGATGTAATTCAACTAAATACTGTGTGTAATATATGTGTGTGCAATAGTGGAATTGACATTAAAATTCAAAGTCTAACTTTAAAATCTGTGCTTTAACGTAATAATAATACTAAGTAGTTTTTTATTATTTATTTGAATGAGTTAAAAGAGCCGTTTCATGTATATCTTTGAAACACTAAACCAAGCAAGGTTGAACTAGGATATAGAAAGTCATTACTAATAAGTAATTAAATACTTTTTGGAGAGAGTGACTAGTACAGTAATCTAATTAAACTATTGAATATGTAATAAGTAACCACTAATTCAATACTTTTTCCCAACACTGTGTGCATGCCACCTGAGTAGCGCTGTGTAACACTGTGTTTACACCTGGCACAACGTGACACGACAAAAGACATTAGAAATTCATAAGATCATTTTTCATTTTGTCCACATTGGATGTGTCACAGCGAACAAACAGGTTGTCATGTCACGTCCGGTGTAGACACAGTGTAAGACATCACAGCACATGCACAAAACTCCCATCAGCGTTCCAAATGCAAAACTGTACAAGTGTTCCAAAGTGCCGAGTGTCACATTATGGTATTAGAAAGCGTTTGGCTGAATCATCTGCTGGTCGTTTATCACCTCCGCGGGACCCTCCACTACCGCCTGGCCCCTGATTCACATCTAAATCACCACGGCCCACTGCTCTCATCACACACACACACACACACACACACGATTACAGCCACTAAACCCTCCAGCATATGTGTGTGCTCACGGACTGACACGTTCAGCTGGGATGGAAGAAGATTTGCTTTGCTCCTGGTGTGTTGAGCAGTTCTCTGTGGCGATGTGACCCTGAACCAACATTAGAATGACCTTGAAGATCCTCTTAGGACGGAGATGATGCTGTGCTAGATTAAAGTATGAAAGTCACTTTACACCCAGCGTGAAACACAAATAAGAGCCGGACATCAGCACAAAAATGCCTGCCAGTTCTGTGGTCATGTTACGGATGTCTGGTCTTGGATATTTTTTCTCACTGCTTTGGTTGTCCCCCTCACTTTAAATAAGTAAATAACAAGTCACCGTCATCTCAGAGCAGGTCTTTTCATTCCAGATAATTCAGTCAGGCTTTGATGCAGTATTTTTCGGACACTCTTTCGGAAATTTAGTGTAAGTGAATTAGATTTTTTATTGCACTTGCAATAAAATACGTAAAGTCTCGTGTAGCAATAAACCTGTTTGCATATGAGATTTCGCAAGTGGATTAAATAAGTTTGATGTTTGATATTCAACCAGGGGTGCCCCATCATGTGTTTGTTTAATTCATTACAGTTTGATGCTGACTGGAGCATTCTGTTGTTTACTTCGTGAAGTTCACTCCATATCGCTCGCTATTCTTTTTATATCCCTTAGAAGGCACACTAGGTTTTGGAGCAGAGCGAGCGTTTGTCACACATTAGCTTGCGGTCCTGATGCTGTGGGATTGTCCAGGACTGGCTCTCATCCGTTGTCAGGGAAACGTCCCTGGAAGACCCACTTGCTTTTGAGCGGCTCACATCGATGAGAAGATGAGACACGCAGATAATCAGCAGGCCCTAGGGCTCAGATCACCACCCCGAAACCATGTGATCATGCTCCCGAATCATCACTTATCACCACAGAATGAGTTTATAATGGCTGAACGATGACGGTTTCATTTCTGGACCTTGTCTTGCGTTAAACAACGGTGTAATTAAACATAGAAAACAGACACATTTTCTGTTACGTGCCAATGAGAACAATTGGACCCTGGAGTGTTGACGTCACAGTTTGCACATGGATGGTGTGCTCGACTGCTTCCATCCGGGCTGAAGAGACCGACAACTTCTGTCCTAGTATTCACATGAGTGAAACTAGTCACAACTACAATGTACAGCAGCTGCAAAACACACCATAATGAGTCATAATAAGGTCACAGATGAGATCTCTTTAATATCTCAATTAATTCTTCTGGACATCAATGAGAGCAAATGGAAGCCTTTGCGAAAATTCTCAAAAAAAAAAGAGTAAAAAATGTCAGAAATGTTTGAGAAGAGATGTCAATGTGTCAAACTGAGCTCAGATTCGTCTCGTCTGCAATCAAAAGTCAATATGATTGAAGATCTCAATATCAACTCAAACATTTCTAATAAAAATGACTTTAAGGAGAAGTTCACTTTCAAATAAATGTTCATGATCATTTAATCACCCCCATGTCATCCAAGATGTTTCTGTATTTGTTTCTGTAGTTGTAAAGAAATGAAGGATTTTGATGAAAACATATAGTGACTTCAATGGACTCCAAACGCATGAAGGTCAAAATGACAGTTTTTGTGCAGGTTCAAGGGGACTTAAACAATACTAGATGATAAATAAGGGTCTTATCTAGAGAAACGATCGCTCATTTTCGAAAAAAAAATGCTATGCTTTATAAACACAAATGCTCTCCTTGCTCTGTTCTGCGATGTGCGATCATGACTTCACGTAATACGTAGTTACGTTGAAAACTTGCACATTCAACTTATAAACAGTGATTCGGTCTTCCGACTTCCGCCTACATCAGCAGGATCTTTTCAAGGTAGTAATGTATTTTGTGAAGTCAGGAACACGCATCAGAGCAAGGCATTTCTAAAGAAATAAATACATTAACATCTTTGATGACATGAGGGTGAGTAAATATCATGAACATTTATTTTGAAAGTGAACTACTAAGTCCAGATATTCATTTTACACCTCCATATTCTTCATGTGTTTCAACAATCACTCTCATTTGTGTCTGTTTTATTTCTCCTGATCAATGTTAGGAGAAACATTTGAGACTAAGCTGACATCAAATCCTCAAAATATCAAAACTCCTTGGTTTTCCTCGAGTCAGTAACAACAAGACATTTGTACTTACTTTAAGATATTAAAATGAAAGGTTTGTTGTAGCTTCTCTGCTGTTTCATTCACTGTGATTATTTAAGAGCACGTGTATTATGCACAGTTATCTGGACTTTATTTCTTCTGAAAGTGTATGGAGAGTAACCACATGACCGGTGTTGCGATGAACAAAAGATGGCCATGTCTGAGTCTGTATCGTCCCTGAAGGACTTTCTCTCGTTCAGTATTCTTGTGAACCGATGCGGCATTGAGCTCAAGAGCTCACCGGAGCAATTACCCCAGATGGAGAAAAAGAGATTGTGATCGAACGCAAGACTGTAAATTCACTCCAGATATCTCTCATGCCAGTCTGTACTCGCATACTCCATTTTCCTTTCTGTCTCTTAATTTCACACACAGACGATGTGCACGTAAATCTGCCAATGGGGTAAGAAAATTATCTTGAATTGAGTGACTAAGAAAAAGTTAAACCAAGAACATAAGAAAATAAGTCTTGTTTTTAGTCAAATTTAGTGAATTTGTTCTTAAAACAAGAAAAATAATCTTGAATTAAGGTTTACATTTTGCCTAGTCACTCAATTCAAGATTATTTTTCCTACCACATTGGCAGATTTGTCAGTTTGCTCATCAAGAAAATGAATCTTGATTCAAGAATCTTTTGACATTTTTACTGGAAAGCAAGACAAAATTACTAAGTAAGAGATGTGTTTTTTGCAGTGAACTTTCGGGTTTACAGTGTTGTCTAGTTTTATTTCTAGTTTTGTTGTTTTTTTAGATGAGAGCATCACACACACAATCTGCTCATGTTGGCTTCTGTCAAATGTGCCCATCTTCTGTCAAAACACCATTGAGTTTGTTTGAACACAAAACCCTTGACATGATGCTTTTATCACAGCTCATGTGCTTTTTATTTGAATAATATCTGTAATTTTTAACATTGTTTTTCCCCGTGACTCCGTTAAATTAGACCTCACGCTCCATTAAAGTGTCATAACCTACAAACACTAGTCTAATATTTGCATGTATTTATTCAGCAGATGCTTTTAATCAGAGTGATTCACAAACTGTGGTAATATCTGTAGATTAAATTAAAGTCGTTATGAGCGGGCAGATTTAATCGTCCATTTTTCTGTGATGAAAATGTTGAGTAGCAGATAATAATGTGAAGCCAAACCATCTCTTATCACAGTTATCTGATCTCAATGCCACAATTAATATCATTACAGGCCAACAGAATATTACGGCTATTTTTAGTTCATTATTTAATTACTCATTAGACGCCTGTAGACCGCACAGAGAGCTCCGCTTCAGTCAGTGTGACAAATGCACAATCATGTGTTGATTTGGGTCTTAGATCTTTCACACAGTAAATAGACGACTCCGTTTTAAAGCTCCTGATTCAATCTCTTCATTCCATGTTAAGACTTTATAAGGCTGTGTAATTAAAATATTTTGAAATAGAAATAAATGTAATTTTTAATTGATGTAGTGAAATTTAATTAAAACCATAAGTTCAAAACTATGACTATAATATTAATATATATTATTATGCTTATACATTTATGCTTTATATGATGTGTGTAGTTTCAGAGTGGAAGACCTGTTTGATTATGTCATCTCCATTGCATCATGGGAGTAGAAGGTCATTGGTGCGCTCCTGTGTGCATCTCTCGTTTCCACGGTAACAGCAGCTTCTCTGATGGGGGATTTGTCTTTACGACTGAGGGTAATTACTTTCTTTCTTTGTAACAGAGTTCATCTATTAAACGTGTTGATTTTTTCAAATTTTGTTGAAATCATACTGGATAATCATGTCTTCAGAAGCAGATTTCATAATTTCTGAGTCCGACATAATTTCTGTTTATACATCGTTGAGCTAAAAACGATTTATCTTTAGATAAAATAAACTGGATTTGTCTCTCCGGTGTTTTTGGGGCGAAATATGCAGTAGACCAATCAGAGTCTCATCTCTCGTTCCCTTTAGGAGCCAGTTGCGCTCACGTCATAGTGGATTCACTATTTCGGCTGAAACTAGCAAAAACACTTGCACCGCATTGCTCCAGGGTGTACGATAGGGCCCGAACTATTTAATGATGCTTTATGGTGTACTTTTAGACCTGGACAGATGTCATGTATATTCATTTGAATAAGATAAGATTCTTAAGAAATTTCCCTTTTGCTGTGAGTATAGAATGTTCTTTTTATTCAACACAACAAACATTCAGCGAGTGATGTCAGGTCACTTCATGTCTAATGTTATGTCTTAACTTTCTCATGACATTATAATCCAGAAGTTTATAGACAAGTTTACGGATAAAGGTCTGGACGTGCAGATTCTTCTCATCTGCTGACTGTTTTGTTGAGTCATCTCTTAGAAGTGTTCTGAAGTTCTCTCATAGGCGGTTATCTGTGCACTTATGTCACCATACAGTGCTCCCGTCCTCCGATAACATGCTGATGTACGCCGGTAATGTGATTTTGTAGAAATTTGCTTCTCTCAAGCCAGGTCAACTCGGAGCTTTTGAAAAATAAATTGCTTTCGAGTGCTGTGCTGGCAGATGGCGGACATCTCACTTAGCACGGCAGGGGTGCGTTTTTTTAGCGTTCTTTTCTGGCCGGTACCCACCCGATGGCACAGGTGAAACCATTTACAGTCTCACGGTACCTCACCCATCCACACTGAAACAGTTATCACCGATGACACCCATCGTAATGGCTAATTACACGCCTCGGCAACCACATTTTCTCACTCTCAACACTCTTCTCTCTTAATTCTGAGAATAAAATCTAGAGAGGTGTTCGTTCTTCTATTCATGCTTGATTTTGAGACGTGTGTCATTTTATTAAAAGGGAAACAGTAATTCAACAAGTGAACTGCTTTAAATGATTTTCTACATGTCATGATGTTCCATTTACCATTTGATTAATTTGTGAAAATTCAGATTTTTTTATAAAAATGGAAACATGACTCCTTACACTGTAAAAAAAAATATCTCTCAGCTCCAGCGTCAGAATATACTGTAAAATCAAAATTTTCCTGTAAAATTACAGCATAATAAGGATACATAATCAATTGTTTTTTCTTGTAAAATGTGTGGTTTTTCTGTAATTTTACGGTTATTGACAGTATTTCAAAAACACATGAAAAAACAATTTGTTTTTTATATTTTTTTGTGAAAATCTGTAAAAAAATTACAGAAAAATCTGTAAAATTACAGCTATTTTTTTACAGTGATTTATATAATACCAATACAATCTCATGGCAATTCACAACTATTTTACAATGTAAACTTTTCATGTGTACGATCTCAGTTTGTTTTGGTGTGATCTACTTTTGAACCATTGAGGGTTGAGTTTAGCAGTGGGACTTTCTTCCAATAATTGTTCAGTTCTTTTATTGGTTAGATATTTGCAAAACCCAGAGACAAAAGTAAAGGGGGACTTATAATAATTATTTACGGTATAAAATACAAATCAGGACATATGGAGATGCGAGGTTTCATAAGGATAGCAGCGATTGAGGATAATAAATGGCTTTTGTGTGTTTCACATAGTCTAACAGCGATGATAAATATATATTTTATGTGCAGTGAATGATGACGACAGATTCAAATGGGAACTTATAAGACACCTAAAGTAAACAGGTTTCAGGTTAAATACCCTTTAGATGGGCCAAGTGAAGTTATTTGAACTGATTTACCACAACCTCAGCTATTTTACAAAAGTTGCTATGTTATATGAATATAGTACTATGTGAAATGTACAAAAACATGATTATTAGAAAAAAGCAAGAGTGAGACTCCACCCCTAAACCAAACCATCTCTGGGTTGAAAGCAGGTAGTCAGAGCCGTTAAGAGAGAGAGTCGCGCAGCATAATTTCAATATTTCATGTGTCACATGATTCATGGGGCCAGTAAGTTATGTTTTCTCTTTAAATGCTTTATTTCATTAAATTACTTTAAATGATCTTTGGGTTAAAAATTCTTCACAATCTGTGTGTTTAGCAACAGCTCAATTCGTTACTAGTAACAACTAGCAACAACGAAGTTGACGCAACTCTCTCTCTCAATGTCTCAGGTGGTAGTAAAACTAAACATGTGGTGTGAATATGATGAGACCGTGTTGGTAGATTTGTTGACCGGATGTTTAACCTCTGTGTAATACTGTACAACCAGAGGTGATGTTTAACCAGAGACCAACCTCGAGTCATGACTGTTATAATTATCTTAATATTTCATCTCATCTAGTATTTCGTTGGAATGACAGATAATGAGATTGATAATGAAAGTGAAATGCCAGCGGTTAATGAAGCACAAAGAGACATGAGAGATGGAAAGAGCTCTCTGATGGATCAGTGATGATAAACGCTCGCTCTCTCAAGCTTACAGTCTCCAATCATCTGCTGGAAAATACATTCTGAAAGGTCACGTTGATGCTACACATCTGCACCACGCTACGATCGCTTTGGGACCGCTCTGTAAATATGTAGATCTTGTGTATTCAGGTGGAAAGATCTTTCGAAATGTTTTGAAGGTTACACTGGGTTGAGATGCAACTTCACTGAATGTGTAAGGTTTGCTTTATTCACATGGTTGATGATAAAAGAGGACTGTAACTCTGACTCTTTATTATTCTCCAATTATGTTCTGCACTTCTCAATGGCATCTTTCATTCAAAGTGACATTTCTAAAGCAACGTTTCCTTTCTTTCTCTGCCATTCATCCTCTTGTAGTTCATCAAACGTCTGTTTTTTGAGTTAAAGTTCTGATCATTTCCTCATCACTCTTGATCTTACTTCTCCAGACACAACACATGCTTCCCCACTGGTAACATTCCGCCGCAACCTACGAATGTTCTCTCCCACCTGCTTATCCTCTGCGGTCTCTGCCACGCTCCCTCCCTCTGAACAGCTCTCTCAGTTGGATACTAACAGCGCCACCGACACTCTTTGCTCCACACTAACTTCCTGCTTAGACAGCTGATGCCCTCTTACATCTTGGCCAGCCCGTGCACCCCCTTCCGCCCACTGGTTTTCTGATGTTCTCAGTGAGCATCACGCCAGGCTCAGGTCTGCTGTGAGAAAGTGGTGCAAATCGAAAGATCCTACTGGCCTCTTCCTCCATCAGTTTCTCTTCTTTCTCTGCTGATGTCTCCTCTGTGAAAACTCATTCCTACCATTCTAAGATGAACAACTTGCCTGACTCTCAAACCCTCTTTAAAACCTTCTGTGCTCTTCTTTGCCCGCCTTCTCCTCACCTCCATCAGACTTAACAGCTGATGATTTTGAGTCTGTCCTCGTAAAGAAAATGTCTACCATCGGCAGTCAGTTCGCTGCGCCGCTACCTCTTGAACACGCCCAAACCCCAGACACATGCTCGCTTCCTTCTTTCTATCTCGTATCTGAAGATGACATTTCCAAGGTCATTTCTTCTAACCACCCGACTACCTGACCACTAGATCCCATCCCCACCCATCTCCTCCAGGCCATCTCTCCAGTTGCTCCTGCTCTTACCCACATGATCAACATGGGGCAGCCTCTAAATCATTTGTACTCATCCTACGGGATCTATCTGCTGCCTTTGACACCGTTAACCACCACTTCCTCCTGTTGACCCTCAAGGCTATGGGTGTCTCTGAAATGGTGATACAATGGTTCAATTCTTACCTCTCATGTAGGTAATTAAGAGTATCCAGGAGAGGTAAGGTCCCAACATCTTAATACAGGGGTGCCTCAGGGCTCAGTGGTGGGACCGTTACTCTTTTCTGTATACATGACATCCCTAGGTTCTGTCATTCTGAAACATGGCTTTTCCTCTCACTGCTATGCGGATGATACACAATTCCACCTGTCATTTCAGCCTGACAATCCAACTGTTTCTGCACGCATTTCAGCATGCCTGAGTGACATTTCGCTCTGGATGAAGGACCATCACCTGCAGCTGAAGTGCTTGTAATCTCTGCCTGACCCAAAGGTTCATCACAACCTCTCCATTCAACTAGGCACATCAACCCTCATACCTTCCAGAATGGCCAGACACCTGGGAGTGGTAATTGATGATCAGCTTAACTTCACAGATCATGTAACCAGCACCACTCGGTCCTGTAGATTTATCCTCTACAACATTAGGAAAATTAGACCTTTTCTGTCCGAGCATGCTACGCAAGTCCTAGTCAAGGCTCTTGTCCGGTCCAGACTGGACTATTTGGCTGGACTTCCAGCTTGCACAACCAAACCTATATGAGACCAGTTTTACTGCACTTATGCTTTTTGTTGTCCTTATGTTGTTCCAACTGCTTCTATCGTTTACTTCATTCGTAAGTCGCTTTGGATAAAAGCATCTGCTGGATGACTAAATGTAAATGTACATGACTTAATGAATGTCAATAGTAGTTATTTGATGCAACATTTGAAAGCAGAAAAGTTAACACAACGCTTTTTTCCTTCAGGCTGTTTAATGGATCTGTGTAAACTTCTATTAAACCGTTGAGTGAGAACTTTTGTTGTTGGTCATTTTTTGTCATAGAATCATCTGTTAGCGTTCTCTTATCCTCACAAACACACCCATAACACGTACACAAAGTAAAAGTAAAAACAGCTCAAATTCAGAGGTCATATGGAAAACAAATATTTATACACCTCAACTAATCATCAACAAAAGAGTCCAAATTCAGTAGCAGTCTTATATTCTGTGTATGTCATGTTAACACATTTCTCTACAGGATGTCTGGATATGTTTATGGTGGGTGTGTCACGGGTGGGTCATTTTCACGCGGGTCAAAGGCAGACTCATTCAGAGGTCCTCAGTCTACCGACAGACAGGTTCTCAGGTTTTTGGATCTGGATGGATCTGACAGATGTTAGCTGGATGTGGTGCTCTTCTGGGACTGTCGGGGTCTTTCCTCTGTTTTAGTGAGTCTCCATTGGCCCGTGACTCGCTTCCCGGGCCACCTGACCTCTGAAGACAGGCTTTGTGTTATAAATGAGACATGTAATACATGAATACATCATTGAGAAACAGCATGTGTTTTCATTTGGAAGCTGAGATAAGTGAAAATATGTTTGGAAAAAATATTTCGCCTTTCCCAGGGAAAACTTTTCATTTTTGTTGGAAAAGTTGATTTGTAAAGTTAGACCGCTCTTGTCAACACATCCACCGTCTTGAAACGGTTCTGTCATTCAGTTTACTGTCATCAATTAAAGTAAAAATCAAAGAGTTTACTAAGATGCCAAAACCTTTAACCATATGTTTTACTGGATATGCATTAAATCAATATGACACAGTTTTAAGATATGGAAACATTAGAATATTGTGTCAGCTAACACTTTCATCTTGTTGTGTTGTGTTATTTTATGAATCATATTGCGTGTGTCAACACAACTGCCCATTTTCTCTGTGATTGCAGATGCAGTCAACTCACTCTCAAATGTTCACAAACTGGCTTTGAGCGGTTCAATATTCCAGATGTCTAAACATCATGACCCTGAGCACCACAGTATTGAGACGTCTTAAAGATTCAGGCAAGTTTCCTTTTCTTTACCAGCAGGTGATTTTATAAGTGAATAACTCATGCGTAAAACCTTTAAGTATGTAAATGAATGTCTCTGGAGTGACAGGACGTGATTGGCTGTCTCGAACAGGAAGTCTCCAGATGTTTTTGGTTTGTGATGTGTTTGTTCCAAGCGGAACTTTATCAAATCATTTAGCACATTAGTCAAACCCCCATCATCTTAATCTGCCAAGCGATGCAAATACGCGTCAGCGTACACACGTTACTGCTGTGAGCATGTTAAGACGCGAGAACTATCAGATAAAAATCGCTCTAATTCAAATATTATTTGTTCTCATTATTTTTATGTGATGATTATGCCTGAGGGGTTTAAGTTACATTAAATAAAAAAAAATTGCATTAAAGTTTTTAATAAATACTAGTATTTTCTATGTTTTGTAACCCTTTTTTCAACTTTTTTATTAACTGTATCAAATGTACAAACAAAAAAGACTTACAATCTTATTTAAAAAAATAAACACAATTTAGCATCTTTGAATAAATATGGAATATGTCGGTACTCAATTTTTTTTGTAACATTCAAAACAATAAAAAACATTCAACTGCCAGCATATAGGCATATTTACAATGAAATGTAAAAATTGGAAAACATATGTATATAATCATAGAATAACAATATTCAGATTTATATATTGTGTCTATTTACCCACAAATATGCATACTAAGCACGCACACTCACAGTCCTGTAAACCGGAAGCTGCGATCGTTTTTACTACCGTATTCTGACGCATTTCCGAGTGAAAAGGAATTTCAAAGGAGAAAATTAGTGGGCGTGGCTTGCATTTTTTACTGTAAATTGATTGGATGCATAAAAACACCTCTTGCATTTGTAATGAAATTGACAGTAGACTGAGAGTTTAAGGGGAGGAGTTAAGAGAGAGGCTCCGCCCACAACGTCTAATTTATCTCCATGAGATGGATAGATGCATTTTTAGATTTAAACAGAAGATTATGAGGTTACACAAAGTTTAAAAAGAAAGTGACCCACATTGACAACATATTTACTATAAACGCTGCAATATTTCATGCAAAATAAGATTTTTTATTTCACTGGGACTTTAAACTTCAATGTGCATTAGATGTGAAATAAAGATGGCAGGATTAAACAGGTTTAATATCTGCACATTTCATTGACATCTTAGCATTTGGCAGATGCTTTTATCCAAAGCAACTTACATTGCATGATACTATACATTTATTTCCGTGTGTGCCATCCGTGGGATTGAACCCATGACCTTGGCATTGCTAGCGCCACGCTCTAAACACTGAGCTACAGGAAATGATTTCTCTTATCATTCGAACGCACTGATTGATATGTTTGCTTATGAATGATTAGATTTGGTTTGAATCATTACCTGGGGTTAAAGTGATGTATCTGCAGTGAGAAATCTATTGAAATACATGAAATATCAATAAGTTCAGCTCCACCCGGATACATGCGTGTCATTAGGATGTGATTGATGATCCACAGCCACTGGCAGTAATTCATGGCCTTATATGTAAAACTGCTCTTGAATTATTTAACTGCGGCTCATTATTGCTGAGACTGAATTCCCGGTAAGAAATCTTAGTGGTTGTGCAGATCTCTGAGGAAGATGACAGTAGCCATTATCCTATTTACACAGCTGCCGGGAGCTATAAATTATCCCAGTGACACCCCAACATTTATTTCGCTCTCTCGTCGGCCTCTCAAACCTCCTTGTGCCTGGACTTTCTGCTGCCGGACGCTGAAGAAACATGACCAAATCCACACATTTCTATGGTGCTACATCATTTTCTTTAGCAGCGGTCCAAACCCGCCCTCATATGACTCTCTGCTCTTATATTTCTGTACAGATCTCCGCACGGATGCATCTTGATCAAGGTGGAAGGAAAACCGAGCCCGTGATGGCGTCCAGGAGGGAAGGCAAAGAGAAGCGTCTTGGGAAGGTCTTGGCACGGCCGATCATCTCCATCTGAAGACTGAAGACTTTCCGATGTTTCCTGACACTGATGGATGAGAAGAGAACGATGTGACGACGGACACACGGCATCTCCCAGAAAAACTGTGAATATAGCAATTCATCTTAAGTGTCGGGGCGTCTGAAATGCACAAATATTTAGTTTGAGTTTCCAAGCAGCCTTTGTTTCTGTTTTGTGTTTAAGAGAAGAGTTTAGAAGATGAAGGTTAAGCTCGGTTCTTCTGTGTCAGGACAATAATGACAGTGATGTTTAATTGTGAGTTCAGTAAGATGTGAACTTAGATATCAAACCGATGGAGCAAGAGAAGGAGTCGAAATAAAAAACATAATAATATAAACATATTGACATATATTTCACTTCTACAGTCCACATTCATTTTTATTTCTCACAAACAATTTTAGAAGAAATGAAAACTTGAATGAAACACAGCTGAGAAGTCATCAAAAAAACATCTGATCTCCAGAGATATAAGAGAGATGTGACTCAGGTATAATAAAAATAAAAAAACACGAATTTGCACAACGACATGTATTATTAAACTTGTGTGAATGGGCAGCATGTGTGCTTAAATACTGGACTCACATCAGTTCGTTTGAATGGTTAAACTAAAAAACAACAGAATGAGTCGTTTCTGTTGAGCAATGCTCGTAATTGCCGTCAGTTCTGTTTGTTTGTGTTGCTTTCAGTGTTGAACAAATTGGATTAATTTCTGTTTGGAAGCGATTATGACCGTTGCAGATGGCCTGTAATCTTTTTCAAGCAGTTTCTGTGCCAGGAGAGAGTTTAATGTGCTTTTCATTCACGCTGTGAACAGCAGAAACCTCTGACACGTGTCTTTATCCCGACCGGGCGCCACCATGAAGCCACAACTGATGTAAGCTTCTCTGTCTGCGTAAACAAATAAGTGGATTCTTAATAATGATCTCAATAATGCTACGATTGGTTGGGTTAAATATGAAAGACTTAGAAAATGTCCATATTTGACCCGACCAAACCCTGGTAAAAAAATTAGTGAAATTAAAAAATAATTTATTAGACTTTCAGATGTGTGCCTAATGTGTGAAAATAGAGCACTTTATGTTTGTACCTGGTATAATATTTAGTTATTCTATGCTGTAGTTCTTTAGTTCTTGTATTATATATATATATGTGTATATATATTCATATATACACACACACACACCTATATTTATACAGTATATATATACAGTACATATATATATATATATATACAGTACATACACATACACATTTTTTTATTATTATTAGAGTATTTTTTGTTTGTTTGCATTAATTCATTGTTGAAATGTATTAGTGTTCATATGTTTATGTAGTTTTTTTTTTCTTCTTATGCTATGACAATTTTACAGCACTTTGGTTGGCTCGGACCATGCTTAAATGTACTTCATAAATAAATAAATTAACTTTAAATAACTTGAACTCTATTCATGGTGTCTCAAAACAGCACAGTTGAGTTCACATAGATCTTCTTAAATTTATCTTAAAACCGACAATTGTTTGTATTTTAAAGTCACAATTAATGTGTGAAAATAAAGTGCACTTTTGTACCTGGATATGTTAAAACAACTTTGTCTAATGACTGATTTTCTGATTTTTCATTTGTTGTATCTGACTAGTCATTTCTGTTTTCTATATCTTTTTTGCATATCAAAAAAAAAAGAAGCATGCTTAGATTACACTAAAGTAGGCTTTGTGACACTTGTTTTTATTGCTCTTATGCTTTTTGTTGTCCTAATGTTTGACCCAATTGTTTACCCAACTTGTAAGTCTCTTTGGATAAAAGTGTCTGCTAAATGTAAATGTTAATGTATCTGTGACTTACAATTTCGGCAGATGAAGAAATGTTATGAAGAAGTATTTTCTAGCCCTTGAGGAAAAAAGTCTGGCATGAAAAGTTGACTGTGAAGCGATTCCTGTTCTTCCTCACTCTTGGACCGGCGTGTCATAAAGAGGCCAATTTCAGCGAGGCAAAATGGAGAAGATGGAGTGAATTGAAATTGTGTACTTACCCTCGCGGTGCTGGAGAAATGAACTGCTGCTCTACGTCTGGGGATGTGAAGGACTCGGGTTAATGGCTGAGCGATGCCGCCTTCTGTGACAATGTTGTTTTCCCGTGAAATGTATGACATTATAGAGATGAGAACGTTAGATTGAGATATTGGAATTTGGCCAGGTCAATTTCATAGATCTGTCTCTGGAGGCGATGTGTGAGACGATCGCTGATGATGATGATATCTGTGACATTTCAGCAGAGCTGTGCTGTATGTTAAAGTATCTCGGTCAGACGGATCTGTGCCGGCCGGTCGGCCAAATTCCATTTTGCTGGGAGAAAATGACTGTGATTCCCTGCAGACCCGTGCTTGTGTTGGACTCGAGAAACTGACAGGAGCGATTCCAACAAAAGTGATTTTAAACGTGCATTCGTCTTCTGCTCGATAGAGCCATAGAAACTTCTTCTGTTGTCCATCCCAAATCTCAGTCCTGACTCAAGCGGTTAGTAAATGGAAAGTTATTTTTATCACGCGCCGCTGAATGTTCCCAACGTTTACAGTACTTGCTCAGCAGAGAAATCTCGTATCAAACTGTTTAAATGTTTTGCTTTCTAAAGCTCTTCTAAAATGAAAGAAGTCTTTTCATTGGCACACGTGCAAGACAAGTAAAATAAGTTTCTTGAGTGCGTCTTCACAGACTATACAATAGACCTTGACTGATTTTTACAGAAATTAAAAACAACAAATAAAAAGAATAATTGTTAGAATATGAGACCAAAAGAAAATAAAGTCACAGCAGGAAGACCCAAGCAAGTATATTTAGTCTTTTTTGAATTCTGTAGGTTAAGTGATGTTTGCAATGTCACAAGGTCAAATCCCAGGTCAAGCTCAAGTCAGATACACTTCAGATTGATGTGGAAACACGAATGATTCAGGATCATGGTATATATCAAAGCATCATTGTGTTACCGTCACTGTACCGTGATACCACAGCACTTTCAGTAAGGTTATCCCGCTGTATTCTTCTGGGCTGTGTAGTGATACCGGACAGAACATGTCTGGTGGTTAAATGGGATATCTTTATACCCGCTCTGTTATCCCACGGCTTGTATAGTGGATGTCAATCACAAACTCAAGAAACGTAAACGTCCGTTCTGTGTGAATCACTGGAGGCCATTGACTGTGGACTCTTATTGACTTGTGTTATCTGCTCCACCCGGCGAGGAATTGTGTTTCATTTAGCCTGGATTTTTCTCCTGCTATGGACTGTGTTGCCTGAAGTCTGTATAGTTTGTAGGTTTGTTGGAAGAAATCTGCTGAAAATCCTCATAAGTGACATTACGTGGAAGAATTGTGAAATACAGCTTGTGTGCTATCGTTAATCTTCGTTTTCAACGCAAAACAAGAAAGTATACTTTCAGTCAAAAGTTTTCCTTAATATAATTAAGTTCATTCAACAACTTTTTTTTGAGTGTTCAAGTTGTATTGAAGAGACACACAAGAATACCACTAGTACTTTTGATATTGTTACTACATCATTTGTACCTAAAATATACTTGAACGTTTTTTAAATATGCTTAACAAAACGAATGCTTATTTTTGTTGTGTAAGTGACCTCTGGAGTGATGATGTGATGCAGAACAGACGTGTGTTCATTGGGGTCGTGGAGCATGTGGATATCAGAGGATCAAATATCCTCCAGGCCCATTTACTGAAGACTTCTGAACGTTGCCTACAGAGTCTTTCTTCATTTCCTTAAATCCTTCTTTGTGATAAACGCGGGTGATATTTCTAGCAGATTTATGTCCTCTCTGGACCCGTAAACTAGATTTGAGAGGAAACCCGACGCCGGGCTCGGAGGAGCCGATGTGAGATAATGATGAGATGTTCTTCACATCAGTCGTGATTAAAGTGACGAGGCTTCAGCTCTGCACTCATTACAGTTAATGTGAAGTGATGCTGGAGAGGTTATCTTCTGAGAAAATGATTACATTCAGACCAATGAACCTGCACAAACTTTGACAATTAAAGGCTCTGTTCACCCCAGAGTGAAAATCTAATTCTCATCATTTGCTCGTCGTCGTAACTGTTCTGTGAAACGCAGATGTGGTCGTTTCAATTGCTCTTTTCCAAACAATTGAATTATATGATGACCAGTGTCATAGAACATCTAATAAGGTCAAATATAAGCTGTAACTTAACTCTGCGTCAGTGTTTCTCATCGATGTGTCCGTTTTACACGACAGACCATCTGTGTTCCACACAAAGTATACAATATGCTGTTCAACATTATTATTCATATTTCTCCACATAATACTTAACTCATCAAGAATTACAGGAATAACTTACTCTTTGTATATTTACAAATAAACAAGTCCTTAACAAATGTGGTATTTGATCGTTGGTTTTTCGCCAACAAAATGTTTTTCTCACATTATTTTGACCATTTTTTTTCATTATTCACTCCAAGCTATTTTCAAACATATTTTAAATGCATTTTGTCTTTACTAATGTAAGAAACTCACACGTTTGCACAATAATATTTTTTGTCTACAAAACGTATTTCAGACATTCGTGCAATGCACCTTCATATTCATCTTCACGAAAGGTTTGCAAGGTTTTTTACTCGCACAAACAAGAATACACTATATTTGTATCCGTCCGAGGTAAACGCTGAATTGTTGTTTTGTTTTGATTATCCAGGTAAGCGTGTTAAAGAGCTCAGGACCTGTTTTATCACAGCAAACACACACGGCTGTTTTCATCCCCGTCATATATTCTCCAGCTGTTTTTACACCGCTTGACCTTTCTCTTCGCCGTGTGTGTGGAAAGTGCCCCAGAATTCCTCACTGGATTTGTGCCGTGGCCCGGAGCAGAGGTCAAGGGTCACAGATAACAAGACCTGCGTCATGCCAGTCGACTTCCAGATCTAGTGTCTGGATGTGATTCTAGCTGTGAGAGAGAATCTCAAGTAAGATAAGTGTGATTTTACACGCTTGAGCATTTACTTTCACTTTTTAAAAGTCAGGGATTATGCAGCAGTAATGCATTTGATTTTGGATCTGATGTCATAAATAAACCATACGGCCCTTTAATTGAATCAAAATAAACCCAAACTTCATGGATTTGAGTTGAAGATGCCTTCCTAATTCTTCTGTGTCCTAATTCTTCATTTCATTTCTGAACCGGCATTTTAATATGATTTACATGAAGAATATCAGATAGCAAACGCAGTGGAGCGAAAACAAATAAATAGCAAACAGACAAACATCTTGATCAACATCATCAGGATCAGACACGTTCCTGTAACGTTTCCTCGAGGTTGTGAGCCTTTTCTTTTTTGTGAGGACCACCAGCATGACGCTGTGAGCAGAAACACGTCAGGTCACATCCATGAACTTCCGCGAGCCGGAGGAATCAAATGTTCCTATGAAATCTTATGAACCGAGAGAGAGTCAAAGACTGCGGTGGGTTCTTCTGAAAGGTTGAAGCCACAAACGACTCGCTGGATTTCATTTCATATTTCATTTGGCTTTCTTTTCTGCATCTCTTTCAAATCTTAAATGCATTTAGTGGAGCACAAAAACTGTGTCCTTAAAGTTGATTGTGCCAGAGTACAGATGGAAAGTTTACCTCAATATTGAGCTGGACAGCCAGATGCACACACGTATGAACATGATGATGTCGTTCTCTTTGATTTGTTTTTCATTTCTTTTGTGTACAACTATAAAAATGCCGAACGGCTGTTTGCTTTCATGATCTTTTCAGGTGAATTATTCTGGGAAAGCTCAGGGAAATTTCCCAGAAGTGTCCGGACACTGAAGGTTCTCCAAAGGTCAGTGTAATCTATAACAAACATACTGTCCCTGCTGCCCGTCCATTTGTCTTTCACAGTTTGAAAACATTTATTTACAGTTATATAGAAATATTGAAACAATTTGTTTTGACATCTGAGACTACAGAACACATCTGAGAACAGTGTAAAAAGAACGTTCTTACTTAGACATTTGTACTGGAAAACAAGACAAAAATACTAAAAGTTCTTCAATCAAGATGCAATTTCTAGATGAGGAAAATGACATCAGTTAAGAAGTCTTGTCTTAAGACAAAAAATATAAAATTTCAGTAAATATTTGCTTAGAACAAGCAAAAAAATCTGCCAATGGAGTAAGAAAAATACTCTTGAATTAAGGTTGACCTGTTTCTTAGTCACTAAATTCAAGACAATTTTTTTGTTCCCCATTGGCAGATTTTTGTGCTTGTTTTAAGCACAAATTACTGAAATTTCAGTGAAACAAACTAAGTAAGAAAGTCATTTTTTTCAGTGTGAACTGAAAAAAAAGACTTTCTTACTTAGTGTTTTTGTCTTGTTTTCCAGTACAAATGTAAAAAAATATTAAATGAAGATGCATTTTCTTGTTAAGGGAAATGACCTGTCATGTTTTTAGACAAAAAAATAATTTTCAGCGAATGTATGCTTAAAACAAGCAAAAACATCTGCCATTGGGGTAAGAATAATAATCTTGAATTAAGGTTGACCTTTGTTTTAGTCACTTAATTCAAGATAATTTTTCTTACCCCGTTGGCAGATTATTTTTGCTTGTTTAGTCATAACCGCTTACACAAATCTCTCAAATCCAAGAGCTCACAGTGATGGGATATCAGCATTTATGGTTAAACAACTTTCCAGCTCGACGTTTTCTCTCACACACAGAGTTTCCATACATGTGTTATCCTGCTGTAAACCGTACGGATAAAGAACACAAAAGAGTGTGATGAAAATGACTTGATCTGAAGACACCGATGATGAGGACCGTCCCACGACACAAACCAAATCAATACTTTAATGAAGCAGTTTGGGGAGTTTCTTGGGAAATTTAAGTCTTCATTCTTTATTTAAACATAATGGGGCAGTTTCCCGGACTAGTCTCAGACTAACTTAAATGTTAGAGGTGTCTTAATCGAAAACAATCTTCACTGACATATCTTAAAATATATAAATGCAATTGTTTTGTCATGACATGCACACCAGTAATGTTTCGTCCTAAAGTATGTCTTTAAAAATGACTTAAATATCCTAATTTAATTAAGGCCTGGTCCTGGTTTAAACTAACACTTGTCTGGGAAATAAATATATAATCAACAAAATATAAAAAACGAAATAACTTAACTCTCTCTTTTTTTTACATGCATCTTTTGTATATTATAGATTAAAGCATATATTTTATGATGCACTACACACTCTTATAAATAAAAGTGCTGAGAGTGTTGTTCACAGGGATCTTTTGGTTTCCGGGCAATTCCAGCGTTATGACATAAAACTGCTCAGAGAATGAATTTATTACAATTATATTCAATCATCTATTTATATTTACTGAACCCTTGTTGATAGAGACTAAACATCAAAATATGTCAGTGTATGAAAAAAACTAAATTTAAAAGAGAAATAAACATGCGTTATGAATGTGACAAGAAAAGGACGCGTTTTTTTGGAAACGATAAACTTTGTAGAATTTCTGTAAAATAAATTCCCCAATCCTAAAGCAATAATACCCAATGAATGGAGAAGTGATGCATCTTAATAGAACATCAAATAATTTCTTTATATTCATTTTCATGTGTTTATTTAAAATCATGCACTATAAATAAAACAAATGCTTTACAAGTTTGAAGAGAGATCTCACATGGGTATTTGAACCACCAAATGTACAAAACTGTGCTGTTACCAGAGTAAAAACCGCTATAAAAACGAATTTTTTTCGTGGTAAGGTTGACATTCTGAGATAGGCGCAGGCTCCCCGTGACCCGAGGTAGTTCGGATAAGCGGTAGAGAATGGAATGGAATGGAAAGGTTGACATTTTCACAGAATTACCTTTCCACAAAGAACCATTTAGTCAAAGGTTCTTTAGAGAACCGTCTCTTTCATTACTTTTTTATAATCTTAAGAACCTTTTTTTCGCCTTTTTGTGAGACAGAGAAGTTCTTCAGACGTTAAAGGTTCTTTACTGAACCTAAAGGTTCTTCTGTGGCACCTTTTGAAGCCCCTTTTTCTTTGAGAGTGTTTGAATTTTCACCAAACAATTTCTTCAAATAAATATCATAAATCTTAAGTGTTTTCTCTATTTTTGTTTTGTACACCTCATATTTGAACAATGTAATCTGGGAGGTCATTGAAAGCAAATAAAACACACGGACATCACTTGTGTCCTCTTCTGTACTGTCTAATGTTTGTGTGATCTGTATATTCCGTCAGCGGTCTCAGCAGCAGCGGTGTCTCTCATCAGGTCTGGGATCAGTGATGGCAGCAGCGGTGAACTCATGACCTGGCAGACGGATGGGCAGAGGGCCGTCACAGGAACACAGTGAGGTTTTCACTAGAATAACTCTAAACGCCTGCAGCTGCTCCTATCTCGCCTTTCAATCCGCTCAGAATTCACACACGAGCAGATGGACTTCAACACCAGAACTGGACCAGCTGACCCAAATCTATAGGTTTATTTTCTGCTGAGAACATTATAATGTGAGTCTTACGCATCTGAGCGTTTGTAAACATGCTAAAACATATTCTGTTATGAGACACTCTGCTCTTTCAAAGCGTTTACCATCGGCTGTGAACTTCTGACCCTCAGTGATTTGCATGTGTTTATTCACAAAGCATTCGAACACGGCGTTCAACCGGCCAGATGTGTTTGCGTCCAGCGTTTGACTGATCACAGAACAGTTCTGAGCGCAATGCAAACAAGTAAACAAACAGACGTGTGTTTACAAACATCTGTGGGGAGGAAAACTGTTTTTATAACAAGGCGCTCGTTGTAGATTTTAAATCAAGCATTTTGACATAAAAATGTTTGTTTACTTCAGTGTATTTTTGAGTATTTGTCATCATCAGTGCGCCTTTAAAACTGAGCAAAGTCTCTATCGATAACGAATGATAAAATCAGCATTAACTTGTGAAGCAAGGCCTGAAATCAAACTTATGCCACAGCTGCTAATGGCACATAAACTGTCATGTCATGAATCTGTATTATTTTCAACTAAGACATTTAGACAATTGATTCCTGAAATGTAGTTTCAGTTGGATTGTCCGTACAGGAGAGCATCTTTCTGAAGGTACATTTTCCACGGAGGGGAAGCAGCAACAGATGTTTCATTTGTGTTTTTGGTTTTAATTTAATTGAAACATCAGCGAGGATCAGACTGTTTGATTTATAGTATGATGTGGTTCCTAACAAATGAGAGATGTCACTGTTACCATGGGAACGGGAGTCACAGCAGGCAGCCTTACTGGAGGCTGCGATAGCTTATGCTAGCCATTTTGGGATGGTAAAGCAGGCAGTGCTTCTTCGTAGTAACAGAAAAATTTAATTTTTAAACACACAAAGGATTACAAGATTTAAGAGTTCATTTGGTACATTGTCTTTATAATAAGTAGGCAAAGTGTTCCCGAATGATTCTCAAATATGTCAAATGTTGTATTTTGTTCGTCTTGGAGCTGCTGGATTTGGTTTGAAGGCTTTAAACACTTTTAAAAAGTCACATTCAAGATGTGTGATGAGCGTTTCTACAGGGGTTTGTTGAGGTGACATGATTCTGCACCCCGGTTGAAAAAAACAGCAGATGTTGGCTGTAAGGTATGTTTTGATGCTGGTTTGAGCAGGTTTAAGTTGGTCACATGCTGGTTTAAGGTGGTCAGATGCTGGTTTAAGGTAGTCTTGTGCTGGTCCTTGGCTGTTCATGTGCTGGTGTAAGATGGTGAGGAACCAGCACGTGATCATCTTTAACCAGCTCATGATCAGCACATGACAAGCTTAAACCAGCACAAACCAGCATCAATATACAGTTGTGTTCAAAATTATTCAACCCCCACTGAAATTGATTGTTTTGGTCGGTTTGACATTGATTATGATCATTCAGTCATCCTGCTTACAATTAAATCAAAGAGGCACGTGTAGGTCAGACAAATATAACATAAGATTTATAATGAAATAACCACAAATGTCTTTTCTGAGCTCACATCATTATCAGTTTTATTCAACCCCCAAGTGACATTCAATCTTAGTACTTAGTACAACATCCTTTTACAGTTATAACAGCTTTTAAACGTGAAGCATAGCTTGACACAAGTGTCTTGCAGCGATCTACGGGTATCTTCGCCCATTCATCATGGGCAAAAGCCTCCAGTTCAGTCACATTCTTAGGCTTGCGCACTGCAACTGCTTTCTTTAAGTCCCACCAGAGGTTCTCAATCGGATTTAAGTCTGGTGACTGCGATGGCCACTTCAAAATGTTCCAGCCTTTAATCTGCAACCATGCTCTAGTGGACTTGGAGGTATGCTTGGGATCATTGTCCTGTTGAAAGGTCCAACGTCCTCCAAGCCTCAGGTTTGTGACGGACTGCATCACATTGTCATCCAATATCTCCTGGTACTGAAGAGAATTCATGGTACCTTGCACACGCCGAAGCTTCCCAGTACCTGCCGAAGCAAAACAGCCCCAAAGCATGATTGACCCCCCGCCATGCTTCACAGTAGGCAAGGTGTTCTTTTCTTCATAGGCCTTGTTCTTCTTCCTCCAAACATAGCGTTGATCCATGGGCCCAAACAGTTCTGATTTTGTTTCATCAGTCCACAGAACACTATCCCAAAACTTCTGTGGTTTGTCCACATGACTTTTGGCATACTGCAGTCGACTCTTCTTATTCTTTGGGGACAGCAAGGGGGTGCGCCTGGGAGTTCTGGCATGGAGGCCTTCATTACGCAGGGTGCGCCGTATTGTCTGAGCAGAAACTTCAGTACCCACATCTGACAAATCTTTTCTCAGTTCCTCAGCAGTCACACGGGGACTTTTCTCCACTCTACGCTTCAGGTAGCGCACAGCAGTCGAAGTCAGCATCTTCTTTCTGCCACGACCAGGTAGCGTTTCAACAGTGCCCTTTGCCTTGAATTTGCGAATGATGCTTCCTATGGTGTCTCTTGGTATGTTTAACATCTTTGCAATCTTCTTATAGCCATTGCCCTTCCTGTGAAGAGTAATCACCTGTTCTCTTGTCTTCCTGGACCATTCTCTTGACCTCACCATGTTTGTAACCACACCAGTAAATGTCTAGAAGGAGCTGAGTATCACGGTCATTTTAAAGCTGCCTAATTGGTGCTTATTAGGCTTTATTGCTGCTCCCTGATATCCACAGGTGTTTTCAATACCTGATTGAAAACACTTCATTGAACCTCTGTTCTTCAGAGTGGTAGTCTTTAAGGGGTTGAATAATTATGTCAATGAAGAATTCACAAAAGAAACATTTACTACTGTATTACAAAACTAATTGATGTCATTTTAGTTGCATATGGTTCTTTAAGAAGTCCTTGTAGGATTTCATTCTGAATACAATTACAAATGTACACTAAATTCCCTAAAACCATTTACAGCATTGGGGGTTGAATAATTTTGAACACAACTGTATATCTAACCCAGCATATGCTGTTTTCTTCAACAGGTTACCATCCGCTAAGTGTGAAGAAACACAGCCTATAAATAAGAAAGTAATTAACGAAGAGAAAATCGATATGAGAACATTAAAGCTTTCATTTGGAGTCTTATCAGAGCATCTTCTCTGTGAATGTGTCGAGTCACGATGCTGATTCACGAGGAAGCAGTTCACTTCTGGAAGACATCTCCATAAACACACCAACACATTAAGAGATGTTAAACAGCCCATTAACACTCAACACAGCAGCGTACATGACCTGCGTTTCATCATCCTAAAATACATGATCATCTGAGCTCACAGAAAAACATTCATGAGATCTCTCTCTCACTCAAAACAATGATTTGTTGGGTTGACATAAAAAATGGTGTCTATTGCATCATTCAATGAGCTTTAAGTGCGCTAATGCCAGTACTTAGATGCCTCTCATCTGATTTGCTCATGGTGTTTTGATTTACATGCTGTATATCATTTATATATACTAAAAAAAATTATTTGTTGGATTGAATGAAGTCAAGTGGGTTGCACACAAGTATTTTGAGTAGTTTCTACAATTAATAATTGAATTGTATGAACAAAAGAAGTCCAAACCATTCTGATTGTACCAATAATTTGAAGTTAAATTATTCGTACAATCAGAATGGTTTGGATTTACTCAGAAAAGTTTTATCAGCTTTACGTGAATTTCTTTTGTTCATACAACTAAATTGTTAATTGTAGAAACTACTCAACATACTTGTGTGCAACCCACTTGACTTGTGTCCATGTCTCTCTCTCTCTCTCTCTCTCTCTCTCTCTCATGAAACATTTCAGTGAATTTCAAGAAATACGTTTTACACCAAAATCAAAAGAAATATTGAAGAGACATTAACGTCTCATTACTGTATAGCAAAGTACATAAATCTGATTCAAATGGGAAATGATCCCAATGCAAACATATTCTTTGATGTTTGTCATGCAGATGTCATTCTGTGGTGTATTGTTTGAGATGTCGTGTTGAATTTAGTGGTGTATAACTGCAATAGAGTTTATATACAAGACAGATGACGAGCGCCCCTTTTCTCTTTACACAACTCCATCTTTAGACGTGAGGATTTATTCACACATCTGTCTCTTCGAGGTCATTACAGTGAAATGTCACAGCACATCCATTCAGAAATGACTTACATTATTGCAAAAGCAGTGAATTACCTCTGACAGGTGCGAGAGAGAAAAAGAACCTCCTGAAGAGAGAGCGGTGTCTGGCAAACATTAAAAGGTCACTGCAGTATTGTATTAGGCACATTTGTTGAAATAATTACATGAATTATGTTCATTACTGTTTGTTGTGTTGGTAATCGCTTTGAGAGCGCTCTGAGTCTCTGTAGAAAAGAAATGTTGCTGTTTTTTGGCAAGAACACAGAGCGGCTGACATTGTGTTCGGGAGCTGAAAACATCGCAGCTCAACTCTTCATTTCATCATTGTTGTTGTTTCGTGGCACACTGACAAACACTTCCATAATAACAAACGACAGTTACGTGTGAATGTTTCATTTTCTGCGTTCGGCTCTTTTGTTCGACGGCTGTAAAAGCTGCGAGTTGTTTTTCGGCATTATTTAGCTTTTGTCATTTGGAGAAAAAAAATACTTTATTAAAATATTGGAAATACAGTACCCATTGTACACAATGTCTTTTTACATAATAAAAGTTCTTTTGAAATCCTAAAACGTTCTGAACGTATGTTTATTTACAGATGTAAATTAGATTTTGGGTCAGTATGAATCGTGTAAACATTTACTTACGATTGCTTCAGAGGAACAAACAACTCAGTGTATGAATGTTGACTCTATCTGTCACTTATGACCATCACAGACCATGCGCTGGAGGTTTGTTGTTGTTCGCTGGTTTTCATTTGTTTTTTTCCTCTCTGCTGTTTTGCACTGGCCCATCACAGTCCCTCATTATTCAATTAGACACACTTTAATTCCTTCACAAGGCCAACGAGTCTTGAAGCTCTTAGAGTGTGTTATTAACCCACTCGTCCTGCAGCGGTACACAAAATCACATTTGTGACAATCTTTCCTATCACACATCACCAAACATGAAGTCTCTGGAGTTGAGGATTCAGTCCAGCTCTGAGGAGAATGATATTGCTCACTGGTGTCTCTCGTGTTTTGATGGAGTTCTCCGCTTTGTGTCATTTAAGTCTCAACCTGATATGAAGAAATGAGAGCGTAACAGATGTTAAATGCACTGTTGAAAATGACATTCTTATTATAATACCTTTATATAACCAGGAAAGGACTTAAAAAATCTATTTTCCATGAATGTCCTTCCAAAGATAGTCAGTCGAGTTTGCATAAATAGACAACAAATACAACATACGTTACAAAAACTGACATAAAACAGTTTTAAACAATTACACACCTTTGAAAACAAAACCAAAAGAATAAGTAAGACTGTTATTTTTTGCAGTGTACTCTC
>CM056463.1:831795-956795 GCA_029783895.1 Triplophysa bombifrons
GCGTTTCAATTTGTAGCCGAGATTTGGCACGGAAGGTTTTGATCAAGCCGACGGTCTGAACCCGGGCTCCAGTCTTCACCTCATTAGATGTTTGTGTCTTTGCGGTCGTCTCTCTTAGGAAACTCTTTTGGGTTTTGTGCAGAAACCCTTGAGAATAAATCTTGTTCACCATTAAGAGGGAGCGAGCCAAAGGTGTCACCTCTCCTCACCTTTACTCGATTAATCATGAACCTCACACAGATGTTCTTCCAGCTTTACCTCGTTCTTCTGGATGAGAGCGTCTGGAGATCAGCTTTCCACCGGCGGCCTGCGGTAATGAAGGTGCGGGAGGTTCGGAGGAGAACGTCGATTTGATGCGTTTTTCAGAATGAAACCACTCTAATAACTCAAATAACATCCAGCAGCGTTTAGCTCTTCATCTCGAGGGACCTGAACCCCAGCTGCACCTCATTATTCGTGGCCCTTTTGTGCTCTTTCCATATTTAGCTCCGTGTATATTGTGTCCCGCCGTCCTAAAAGCAGCTCGGACGCATATTTGCGGCTCCGTCGCTCCTAAAGACTTCTTCCGCTGCTAAAAATTGGACAAAGATCCTGCAGATGGGGGGAAATCTGTGGTATTAAGTAGGTGTCGTGAAAGGTTTTTCCAGCCGAATGTTGAAAGGCCTTGTTATTTTCTGGATGTTATGATCAAGCCGCTGAATTGACAGCTCATTATGTGTGTGTGATGAGATTGTCATGTGATCTGATGTTCTACCAATGCTTCAATGTTCACATCTGAGCTCTCTGTCCGACACTATAGTCCTATAGATCCAACGTTAATCCTTCACTTCTCAGACTTCATCAGACATGATCATGTTTACCTGCAATAAACAGATCCAAAGATGCATTTCTCTTTTGTTTCTTGAGTCTGTTTGTACATCAAGGGCACGAGTCGTCACAGGAAGTCTTTGGCTTTGTTTCACAGTCGTGTCGTGTCTTTGGAGAACAGCTGATGGGTTTATTGTTCTGCTTGGACCTCCGGTTGGAGAGACCGAGTCTCGTTTGAGAGAAAACGGTCCTGCTGTTGCCTGGACACCTCATCCACCTGGTTCAGCATATGGCCACAGCGTGTTGTGCTTCACCAGAGAGCCAAAACAGCTCGTGTGCTGATGCCATGTGTCTTCCAAGAGTTTCACAAGGTGAGATTCTCCTCTGAGTCTCTTCACAGCCTCTGATAGTGAGAAACGCTTGAATGAGCTACTTGTTCGTGCCAATAGTGTCCGTTTCTGTAGTCACAAATTCTGTGTGGTGTGGACGCTAAAACATATGTTAGATAAAATGTTATCTGATTTAGAATGAAAAGCTGCATAAAATGTTTATGAGATGACATTATTTCCATGACCCATAATGGAGAGAGGAGGCCGCGATACTCATCAAAATTATGTCGTCTGTCTCCACAAAAACACTGTTCACTCAATGGACTGTCATTTGTAACTGCAGTTGCGGCATTACGCCACCATAGGGGCGCTGTTTCTATATAGACGGTTTCATCTTTACAACATAAACAAAAATACATTTGTGACCCCCAACTTACTTCCGGTACATATTCACAAACAATAGAGTGCCCGTATATTATTTCTGATAACAAGCAAAAGAAACCGAGAAGAACCGTTACTTGATTATATACTTCCAAATCTCCAATAGTATGAATTTAGACTACGGTATCAAGCTCAACCGCTAGATATCAGTGTACTATACGGTTTGTTTCGAAGGGACCAAACTGCAGGACCCATTTATTTAATAAAATAACATTCGACAAAATTCAACAATTCGTTTATTTAATACAATTATTATACAGTAAAATAAAATACAAAATAATATTAACATAAATAAAATAGCTATTAGAACCTAGAAAAACTCAGACCGGAAGTTAACTGGGGATCAGTCGCGCGCGTGCGATGAAACGGTAATGAAACGCAGTGAGGCGCTGAAGACTTTTGCCTCAGTTTTCTATTTCGCGGTTGATCGGGTGAATATTGTTTCTTTTTCATTCCTGTACGTTAAATATCTTGAAAATATTTCTTAAATGAACGTGGTGTTCTTCAGTGTAATGTTTTAGGTGCAGATGGCTCGTTGAATCCGTTTAAACAACGTTTGCATGTCGAGTTAGCCTTCAAGAACGCACACTGTAATCAGAACGATTCGTAAACGAACGACTCTTTTGAATCGATTCGTTGAAACGAATCATTCAAAGCTCATTGAACCACAAAAAAAAAAACGCAGGATGTGAATGATTTGCTTATTTAGGAAGACTGATTAATTCAGTTGACTCTTGTGGGCTAAAAATGATAAAAGCTTAAATTTGATTTAAACAACTTTTCTGTTTGGTTGAATTAGTTTAATTCTCTCAATTAAAAAAAGTTTTAATTACTTAATAATTGCCATTTAATCTTAGTTTAAGAACTCCTCATAAGTTGTCTAAGTGTTTGTTCATGCCTCTTAAAGGTACGGTAGTCCTACACGTGTGTGTGTGCACGAGATCAGGACGGCACCACCAACGCCTCATTTTGAGCCAGGAAAAACCCTTCCGTAATGTTGTTCTTAGCAGCTGAATTAGGACAAAAGTTTTCCAAAACATTCACTTTTAAAGCTGAACTGTCTAAAACTACAGCTCAGCGTTCGATCTTCCAAAGTTTGACTCGCTCTCTATCTACACACATCAGGCGTCTTCAATCAAAGCGCTCTCATTTGAGCGCCGGCCTCTGAGGTGATGAGAGAACAAAAAAACAGACACACAAACAAACACTTCTTGGCCCCTGACAACATTGATTCATTCCCCGATCACTTTGGTGAACCCGCCGTGAGTTCATTTGAAGGGTGATGCACACATCAGAATGCAGGGAGCGTAACGCCAGCGCTCGAGTTTGTCTCATCTGGATTCGACCGCGGTAAATGAGGTGAAAAGCTCCCAATTCAATTCTGTCACAGATCACTCAATGACTTGATGCCTCATCTATTTCAACTGAAGGATGAAGCCCTGACAGACTTAATGAGAAGCTCAGAGACGCTTTATTTAATATCAGCTTGCAGTTTCAGACACACACAATAGAGTTTGCTTACCTGAGCGCTCATGACAGAAGAAAATCTGATTCATTCATTCATAATAATACTTTAACATTAATTCATTCTCTTTAAAACCGCAGTGACAACGTTTTCAGCCTCTGGCTTTAACAAAACTGTTTTTAAAAAGTTAAAACGCACAAGAATGAACATTCTGTCATATTTTACTCTCGTGTCTTTTACAGGTGTCAAGCTCCTACAAGACAAGAACGACGGCCCTCGGGCCTCCTTCACCCGTCACACCAGGACAAGATTTGATGTCGTTCACACTTTCCAATTTTCCCCAAAGAGACACGTCACATTGGAAGCAAGAGTTTGACAGGTGATTTTTAAATCACATCACCACAACACCCTGTGCCCGACAAGTAAATGCTATGAGAAGAATTATTATTTTACACGACACAGAGAAATAAAAACTCTAAATAAATAGATGTCAGATAAAGAAATGAATAATCTGTTCACAGCCGTTATAGAAGCTTCATGAAACTGCAGTATTTAGTACAATTAGGGGCGATTCACATTTCGTAAAATGTTAGGCGCTACTTTCTCTCTTCAAATGACCCGGCATGCACATGTGGTACTCCTAAAAGTTGAACTATTTCCATCTCCATGCTGCGCCGACTCGCCTAGAAAATTGTGCTTGCCGCACTGCAAATTTGTTCAACGTTCTTTATTAGTAACGGGAAGAGTTTGTTAATTTCGCGTGAGTGATGCAATCTGACAAATATTTTCAACCTTCGTGGAAGACGAGATTGACATGCGTTCGCGCCATTCGCACTGTCTGCTGCGAGTTCTCATCTATACTTCTCTTTGTATTGACTTTATATGTAATTTTCTCGTGCTTAACGCTTAATACGCGTTTACTGTGAACCTAGTGTTAGGGGTGATTCACACTTCGCATCTAAAACCGCACGGAAAACGCGAGCTGAAAAATTGTACTATTTCATCTCAATGCAGCAACTAGAAAAATGTGTCGCAAAATGCACAAAATGTGAATCGGGCCTCAGACATAATTAAAACAGCAGAATGGATGAAACAGTCTTCGGGGTTCAGTTCTCTGATTGATTTCTATCTGACTTCTCATGTCTCACACCGTCAGCTTTCTGTCGTGTGTCCATTTACTGTTCACTGATCTCTCCTGTTCACTTTGAGTCTCGCTCCATCTGTGGAACCGTCCTGATCTCTCTCACCTCAATATTCATCATCCTGTGTGTTCATGTGCTCTTGTGTGGACAGTTTTCCTCTTAGAGCGTTTTAAATTCCTGGAGAAATCCTTATGTGCATTTCATCTTCAGATGTGTGAAGCATGAATCACATCGCTGCAAAATACAAGAGTATATGACACATGCTCACATTCAGATGCACAGCCTTTATAACACCTCTACACATCCTCACGTGAAATACTGCAGTATATTTGACTGTTTACCATAGAAGTAGTGTACTTTACTTTTTTTATGTGTATTATAGTGTAATATAAACATTTTGTAGATGCATACTATAGTATTCTGTTGTATTAACATTTGTGAATGTAAAAGCTTTAGTAAATACTGTATACTTTAATATTCACAATAGTAAACAGTAATGAAGTGCAGTATACCGCAATATATAATATTATAGTATTATTGTATCAGTAATGTATACTACTGTACTTTGCGGTATTAACTTTGTTAAACTGTAGTTAATACTGTGGTATACTCTAGAATTGACCATTATTATTATTGATGTGGGACTGATGCTGTACGTTTATTTATTAAAAGGAATGAACTTCACGATATGAAAGAGTTAAGAACGCTACAGTAGCTAAACAGCATCTGTTTATTTCTTTCACTCATGGCTTTAGAGGCGGAGACCGCAGCACTGTTTCCAAACCTGTCGAGAGACGTCAAGAACATGTGTTCTGCATTGAGGGATATTTGTGACATTTAAATGCAGAATGTTGATGGAAGATGAATGAAGAGGACATTTAGACATGACATTTATGCATCACACACCAGCAGCTGTTCAGAGCGTTTAACTACTTAAAATCATAAATATAGCAGCAATTAATGGACACACAATGTGTGTGTGTGTGTGTGTGTGTGTGTGTTCATCACAACAGCCAGAGGTCACTTTCTATACAGAGCTGAACCCAACAGCAGTGACACACCCACAGTGCGGACAGACGGACGGGTGGAGCTCAGTGTTGACTCATACAGACTTCATTATTTACAGCTGTATAACTTTAGATCAGTAGGTGGCGCTGTCACCAAATCTACACTGATCAGGAAACAAAAGATAATTGATGCTGTCTATAAGACAAATCACGGATGACGTCTCTAATTTCTCATGCGTGTTTCACATATTTCTCCTGAGAAAAAGAGTCATTAGAGTTTAAGAAGAGATGATAACAATGTGTCAGACTGAGCTCAGATTCGTATTGTCTGCAATCAAAAGTCAAAATGATTGAAGATCTCAATATCAACTCAAACATTTCTCATCACATTTACTCAAATCCAGATGATTTATCCTCCACAATCTACATTCATTTACACCTCCAGACTCTTCATGTGTTCACACTATTACACTCGTTTGTGTCTGTATTTTATTTCTCCAGAGCACTTTTACACATCTGAGTGAGGAATGGGAGCATGACTCAGGTTAGACTCATGATAATCTTTACGGCGGTTTAAGGTTTAGAAACAATGTTTCTGAGTGCTACTGAAGTGATGCTGAAACTACACCGTGACTGTTGTGAAACGAAACAAAGACACAAGAAACAGGAAACACAATGTTCTCTATACCATCGTATTTGCTTAACCTGTTGGGACAAAATGATTGACAGAAACAGATGGGTTGAGGCGGTTCTATGCTCAACATAGCAAACACGAATCACCTGAATGGTAACTTCACAGAAAACATCATTCAAAACAAAACAACATCAATAATACTAAATAGATCTTTAATCTCTTTATACATCTTATGAACATCTATATACAGTAACTGCCCCAAAAGTGTTTATTATTTAAAAAAGCTTGAATAATCAAACTTTTCAGGTGCAAGGGATTATGGGTATTCCTAACAGTATTTGTACTGATAACATTAAGCTCATTGCACTGGAAATGCATGTTATGTAAGTGATAATGTACAGGCAGCCGGTTATTGAGGAAATAAGTTATTGAGGTTATTGAAGCTCATTTGAATGCTTGATTTTGATTGACCAGTCGCGACATTCCAAGGGTTGTTATTTTCAAATAACAACCGCTCAAATCTAATAACACCCTTTAACCCGGATACTGCAAATAATTTTGAGAGGGTCAGTTTCATATTACACAGAAATTAATAAAATCAATAAGCCCCGCGAAGCAGTGTTTTACACTGCATTTTATAACAGCTAAGGGCGTTGTGGCACGACGTGAAAAGCCGAGTACCTAAATCCGATTACCTAAATCCCCGTAGCTGTTATAATATGCACTGTAACCCACTGCTTTGCGGGGCTTATTGATTTTATAAAAGGGTTATTCCGTATGCTTAGCAAGTTTTCATAAAATAAAGTAAATAAAATTATATTTAGGCTATGTGGTGCGGTTAGCTGTTATATATTGGAGGATTTTATAACGGCTTAGAACTCCGCTCAGCCAATCAGAATCAGAATTCCTCGCGGAAGGTCGGCATTCGGGAAAAATGAGTTTATAAAATATTTCAAATTCATATTTCATGTCCATTTTTTCTCATGTGGCAAGTAGTTGTGTAATAAGCGGGATAATGTACAAGCAGCCGGTTGTTATCGCGAAATAAGCCCCTTCAGTGTGATACAAGATCCTCTGCTTCACATCCCGATCACACCATCAGGGATTATTTCTGCCATAACAACCGGCTGCCTGTACTTTATCCCTTACTTAATTGTAACTGTAGTTTTTAAAAATAGTTTTTAAAAATTTGCATATTTTTAAGTAGAAGCTACTTTACAATATGGTTGTTGACATTATTACATTATATTATTGCATTTGGCAGATGCTTTTATCCAAAGCGACTTACATTGCGTTATCCTGTTCATTAATACATAGGTTTGTTAGACAACAAATTACTTTTTAAAGTGTAGACTGAATTTTATGAATCTTATCTAGCTCCTAAACTGTGGAATATTCTTCCCTGCAATGTCCGGGAGGCAGACACACTCTGTCAGTTTAAGTCTAGACTAAAGACGCATCTTTTTAATCTTGCATACACTACACTTCCATAATATTAATCCTCAGAGGATTTAGGCTGCATTATTTAGATCAACCGGAACCAGGAACACATCCAACAACAAATGATGTACTTGTTGCATCAAAGAGTGCAGAACAGTACTCTACTCTCAGCCAGTCTTGTCTCTTTGTTCCAAGGTTACCGCAGGAGGCAGTTCATGCCCAGACCTGATGGCAGAGCTGAGAATGGGAAGCGGTGACCTGACAAGAGCTAAGAGGATAGAGCTGGATAAAGGACGCGGCAACTTTGATTTTCCTACAACATTTCAAATGCTATTAGATTGTTAATGATAATCTTAAATCTACCATTTACCTTATTAAGCTTATTTTTATTTTTATTTAGCCTTGTTGTGCAAGCACTGTTGTGCCTGTGCAGAGGCAGCAGCTTTTGCCAGAGGGGAACAGGAATCCCCCGGTCGGGCCTGGGTTCCCCTGAGGTTTTTTTTCTCGATTAGAGTTTTGGGTTCCTCGCCACCGTTTGCATATTGTTTTGCACTATCTGCCTGGCCGGGGGGGCTGCTTTAGAATTCAGAAATTAGAAATAATTAATATATAAGAATTTATAGTCTGTTTAATATTTGACCTGTGGTTCTCTCTCTCCTTTATCTCAAATGTGTCCTTTCACTGTCCTTTTGTGCGAGTGTGTTTGTGTGTGTTTGTGTGTGTGTGTGTGTGTGTGTGTGTGTGTGTGTGTGTGTGTGTGTGAGTGTGTTTGTGTGTGTGCGTCTATGTCAATGTGTGTAAGTATGTATGCATATTGTGTGTGTGGAGCATTTGTATGTCTGTCTTTTGTTGTTTTCCACCTTTTTCTTGTTTTTACAGGTATATGCCTTTAGATGTTTTACTTGTAATCTATTGTGTCTCATGTACAGCTGCTTTGTAACAATGAAAATTGTAAAAAGCGCTATATAAATAAAGTTGAGTTGAGTTGAGTTGAATTAAATGTATGGCGTGAATGCAAAAGGGTCTGGCAGATGCATTCAAATGAAATGTAATATCATTTATGTGACTAGTATTTTTGTTTTAATTGTTTTAACAGCGTCTGTACAGTCTAATAATTTGAGCTTTCCTTTAAAAACACATTCAGCGGAAAGAAAAATAAACAACCACAGAAACTGGAGCGTTTGTGTTTGGTGGTTTTGCTTTTAAAGGTGAACGGCAGTAGTGTTCAGTGATTTACAGTATTCTTACAGCACATTACTATGATAATGACAGCTGAGTAAATCTCCTCGCTCTCATAATGTGATTGTGAGAATGCATTTGTGTAATTCATGGAGTTAATTTCACAGCAGATCTGTAAATCATTCATGTGTACACGTCAGATGCTATTCTGCTGGTGATGTGATGCTTTTAATGCATCTGTCAGAAGATTCCACACACGCATTCACTTAAGATTATACATTTATATCGTGCGATATATTAGAAAATAATATTATATTATGTACTTTATGTGTGTGGGATTGACCATAGATATACATTGAATGCTTTGGGCGGTTGGGTGAACATTACCATCATATTGTACACGATAGTGCTTACTTTACATTTCTCAACTAATTTTAATGCTGTTTATTCAATATATTAAGGATGTCACCACAATTATGAACAAAAAAAGTAAGCAAAATCACTGCTTGAGTTTGACCAAATCTTTAAAAAATGCTTTTTATCTATAGAATACACAGTTTCTCAGTTCACTTATATGTGTTCTTAATGCAGTTTTGACACACAGTACATTCAGCAGTCAATGTGTCTCTGGTGTCGTGACATGAGCTTCACTTCAGATGGATTGTGGGATTGACAACATTTCTTGTTTAAAAAAAACGATTTGCCTGGACGTATATCCTTAAATGACTGAAATTAGTATAGTAGACAAAAATATAATTAAAAAAAATATGATTTTTACGAAAAAACCTTCATTTTATTTTATACTAAATGAATGACTTTAGCTGAATAATGAAGAAAAAACAGCCAATCAGAGCAGAGAACAGATGGGGATATTGTTTAATAAGCATCTCAGGGTGAGACTTCAAGAAGCTGCCTGAGAAACGACCAGAAAACAATTTTTGCAAATTTTAGTCGACTGAAGTTTTAAATCATTTTTTATTTAAATTATTACATACATAAATTATAAAGTAATTCCCATAGTTCCCTTTGTTTTATTTCATAATTTTAATGAGGTTATTATTATTCTAATAAATGACAAAGTGTCTAAAAATCTTTGATATATATGATGTATATATTATTATTCTAGAGAGTGTTTTGTGTTCTATTAAAAAAGAGATAATAGAAATGTCTTGTAAAAACTAAAGTAGTTTACACGAGTGAAATCACCTTGTTGCGTCCTTCTGCATGAAACATAACTTTAACCTTTTGACCTTGAATGTTGAATTAGTGATTATAGTTGTTAAGCAATCTTCAGTTGTGATGAAAATCTCATTAGACTTTTGGAGCTCATTAGAGATGTAATGTGATGTGCATGATCTACAATTTAATAGTGACTGTGGAAATGAAACCCCAGGATTTTCCAATCATTACTGATATTTGCATGAAACAGATTTGGATTTAATTAAGATGACCTTTTCTCCTGTTTTAATTGACAAAAGTGTTGTTTGCGTTCTCGTTGTTCCACAGAAAATCATGTTTTGTTGCTCTCTAATTGTTTCCTGCGATAACTAGAATATGAAAGTCTGATCCGAGGTTGCTTTTTGTTTTTTATTTAATTCAATACAGAATCTGGTCAGAAGGAATTTTCCATTTCTCCTCCTGCATCTGCTGTACAGAAGTTTTGAGCGTGGTATTTCAGCAGCGCTTGAATCCGTTTTCCTCTCTCCTTTACAAAACTCCTGGCCTCTTTTCTAAACAAATGACTGGTGTCAATGCATTCATTCATACGATCTTTGATTTATAAGCTCATTACAGTCATCTGTGTACACTCTTACAGTCCGTGCGTCAACATCATCGACATAATCACTCATCAGGATAAAGATTGAAATAACACCAGCACTGCTAATTCTGTTTGAAATCTTTTCAATACTTGTTAAGAAAAGCTTCATCATCATCGCTCTGTTATTTGAAAGCTGAAGTTTTCATGAATCGGATAAACGTCGTCTCGGATCCGCCGTGTGTCCCAGAGGTCTTGGCAGATGTTTTTGGCGCATACCTCTGCCAAACTGAAGCATCACAGAGAGACTTGAGGACAAATATATCGATCAGACGTTTATGTCGCAGGTCTGTGTCTAAGAAAATAAGAAGCATCTCTGACCTCAAGCTCCCGAAGAATCATATCTTCCTTGACTCTTCAGACTCTCCTGCATTTACTCAAATTAAACCATTCAAATACTGTATGAATGAAGCATTTAAAGAGACAGTTGACCAAGAAATTCGGTCATCATTTACATGCAACCAAACCTGTTTAAACTTCCTTGTTTTGCTGAACATAAATGAAGATATTTGGAAGAATGTCACCAACCAAACCAATCTCAATCTAAGGGTAAGGGAACTCACTTTAAATATACCTTTCTTTATGCAAATGCACCTTTAAATCACAGTTCTGAAGTGTCTTCGTGAAAACAGCGTTCATCTCACGGTGTCGTTGTTTCAAAATAAAATCATGTTTGTTGGCATGTTTTGGAGAGGCTTCTTCAAACGCTGTGTGTTCATTGATTGTCATCTCTCATATGATATGTTCAAGTGGATTTGAATGAATATCACACAACACAACAAGCAGGAGATGAGGTGGTCACTGGAGGACATGCAAATCATCCGTTTCAATTGGATTTCACGCTATTGATACCAACACGACGACTGAGAGAATACTGGCTGATCATACTGTAAAGCTCTTTCTTTTATGTGACACAAATCCACTTTTATATCTCAACTTTATGCTAAATGAAATTATTGGTTGTTTATTGAATCGCTCTATTTGTTTTCATCTGCACTGTAAAACTTTACTGTAATTTTGCAGCAGGTTTGCCAGCACGTATTGTAGATTTAATTATTACTTAATATTTCCTATTAGAACTGTTTTTCATTTGTAAATAAACTATACTTTAATCAAACTTAAATCACTTTACAAAATGAGCAAGAAGAAACTGGTTTCATTCCTGGCATTACACTGCAAAAAATGACATTCTTCCTGATAATTTTTGTTTGTTTTCTAGTAAAAGTATGCCAAACTTCATAAATGACTGTACATTAACATAACAAGTTTAGTCTTATTTACATAAAGAAAATATAAGAACCAGGTAAGTTTATGTTTTAAACCAAATTGTCACGGTTCTGCCTATCTTGTTTGTCTTATTCTTGGTCTTGAGGCAGAACCAGTACAGAATTCCCTGTTTTATGTGGGGAGAGACATTTTTGGCCTATTGGCTTTCCATACTCTCCCCGAGTCTCGTCTGTGTTTCCTGCCCTTTCCGTCTCATTAGCTTCCCCTTAGTGTTTGATCTTTGTCACCTGGTCCCTATCAATTATCCTTTGTCTGTTGTCCCTATAAATACCTCTCATGTTTCATTGTCTTGTGGTGGTTCATTGTACGTGTACGTCTTACCTTGTTGTGGCTGTTGACCTTGTCCCTTGTTCCAGTAGCTCTATGCTAAACCGTTGTTCCTGTTCCTGTTCCTGTTCCTGTTCCTGTTCCTGTTCCTGTTCCTGTTCCTGTTCCTGTTCCTGTTCCTGTTCCTGTTCCTGTTCCTGTTCCTGTTCCTGTTCCTTGTTACCTTGTTCCTGTTCGTGTTCCCCAGTCTTAGTAAGTTTAGTCATTGTTGTTCAAGTGTTTTTGTTTCTTAGTTAGTCAGTGTTCGTGTTAAAGTATTATTTATCCTGTCCTGTTTTCCCCATTGAGGGTTTTTGTTTTGTTCCTGGGTTAATATATTAAAATTCCTGTTACCCCTACCATCTTGTCTGTGTCTACCTGCACTTGGGTTCTCCTGCCTTGTCTCTCTGTGAGATTCGTGACACCAAATTGTAAATGAAATCTACATCAAGTTATTGGGGAAACCTGCTGCAATGCTACAGCAAAGATTTACAGGGATTTAAGTCTTTCCTTCATAAATCATTTTTCAAACAATTGTATGCCTACTGAACACAATAGAGGCCATTATTCACTTCCAAAGCCTCATTTAATACCTACGGTGCTCTAAAAACTGTTTACAGGTAAACACGTGAGATCATTTAAGGTTGGCAAAATGTTATAAACTGTTTCGGATTAAAGCGTCTGTTAAATGAATAAAAGTGCATGTAAGAGACGATAAATCTTAATCTGTTTACCAGTTCTCTAAAATTCTGCAGAATGCTCTTTTAACATGTCAGTAAATATATAAGATCTCCAAAAGATCTTTCAAGCAAGCTTTTAAACAAAAGGAACAAAGTGTTCTTGTGTTGTAAGATTTTCACTATCGCTGAGCGCATTTCCATTCCAAATAATAAAAATGTGGAGGATGTGGAGAGCGGCTGCTGTTTCTCATCAGCTCGTGCTACACAGCAGATTTCATTCTGGGTTTTTTTTTCAAAGAGCTGCACCTTCCACTTGCTTGTTATTTGCGCTTGAGGTTTTGGCCGTCCTCCATCAGACTCTACTGTAGATCACTCCAGCTGCGCTCCAAATAATCATTCCTAAGGGAAACCATACAGTCCACTTTACGGGCCAAAAGATCATTAAGGAAAGAATTAAGATTTTCCAAATGCTTCTAATCTTCTCTTCTGTCATTACAGCATGGGTGAACGTCGCAGCATCAAAGCACGCGATTCTCCTGTGACTTTAGGTCAGAAGATCAACGGAGACACAGAACCGCGTTCCTCTGCGGGTGTTTGTCAGGTAAACACATGGACATAGAACCATCTCTTTCTGACTTTTTATAATCTAAAGAAACGTTTTTTTACCACAAAGAACCGTTTGTGAAACAGAAAGGTTCTTTAGATGTTGATGGTTCTATATGGCATCGAAGAACCTTTTGAAGCACTTTTTTAAAGTATATTTAGTTTGATAATATTCTGTGCTGCAAATGACAATTTACACTTTTCAAATTAACAGCGGACATTTTTGTCTCCTACATATCAGTTAAAGAATTGTAAAATCCCAGCATGGATTGCAGCAAAAAAATGAAGTGGTCACTCTGACTCTGAATTGTCACGTGTTGCCTATAGTCGACTGATAGTTGAATCGGACGTGTGTGTGTGGACGACACCAGGTGGTTAAGGGTGCAGCGTGCATCAACAATGCTGTTGATGAATCACATTGATGAATCGCACATCAATTTACAGAATTTATTTACAACAGAATATACCTTTATAATAAATAAAATTAAACAACGAATTAAGCCAGAATCAAGTCAAAATGTGCAAGATAAAAAAATTTTTGGCAGAATGTCTGAAACACAAGCCAACTATAGTAAAATTAACGGACATTTTCTTTAAACATCGTGTAACAATGCTGTGCCATACAATACTAGACCAGATCTCGCCTCAAAACTATTTTTAAAACTACTCGATAACGATGATTTTTTTTTACGTATGGGAATACAGCACGTTCAATACGTTTACATTTACGCATTTGGCAGACGCTTTTATCCAAAGCGACTTTCATTGCATTATCCTATACAATTTGTTTCTAAGTATGTGCAATCCCCTGGGTTCGAATCCACAACTTTGCATTGTCAACGCAATGCTCTTATGATTGAGCTACAAGAAAGTGACTTTATATACCGCATGTGAAGGAGGCATGCAATAAATCATTTAAACAATCAAAAAGTCCCTTTCACCTTTTTTTCCTGTGCACTCTTTCTCCGTCCTCCTGACCTGCACACTTGCTTTCAGTGCAGAGAATGACCAGCTCCGAAAGTCTGTGCCGTGCTTGTTATAGGCTCTTTTCACAATGACGTCACTTAACTTCCGCCTTTTCGCAAAGCAGTGTCTCATAACATCCGTCTTGCAACAAACAACAACAAGAAGAACTTCCATTTTGCCGTCGCGCTGGAATTTAACAACAGTGAAAAATACTGACCGAACACTTATTCAAGGATTTATCCTAGCACCTTCACTAACACAAAAAGAAAACAAAACACTTACCTTCATAATCAAACAGGTACTGTTCAACGAAGAATCTGTATCCTTTATCTAGCTTTGATCTTGTCGTAAGTGAAAATTTGTCTGAAAGATGTTGTACATCATCTAACCATACTTGTGGCAGCTGTGAAAGGGACTTGGTAACTCCTTTCTGAAGCGCCAGTAGATGTAATGCTACACTGCTTTGCGGCAGAATGGGAGATGTCATGATTCTGCCGCATGATGTCATGTTTCTCTTTGCCTAGTGGCAGGATCATGACAGAACCTCCTGTTTTATGAGGAGAGAGACTATTTTGGCCCTTACGGCTCGCAATACTCTCTTACCGATCTCGTCTTTGTTCCTGCCCTCTCGTTTTTCTCCTTAGTGCTCGTTATGGTTTCATGCCCCACAGCTGTTCCCACCTGATTTGTCACATTACTTAATGCCCCTGTGTCTTCTGTCTTGTGCTGGATCATTTTGGAGGAAATGATGTGTCTTTGTCACCCGCCTTGTCCTGAAGTGTATGTAAGTCTAGTTTAGTTATTTTTAGTCATGTCTTATGTTGAATCTAGTCTAGTCCAGTTTAGTAATGAGTCTATGTTCCTGTTTATGTTCCTGTTCCTACCCTAGCTGTTATGTTCTTTTACCCCCTCGTGGGTTTTTGTTTCTCGTTTATTTTGTTATTAAAGTCCTTGTTACCCCTTACCAACTGTCTGCAATTGGGGTCCTTCTATCCAATCATCCAATCTTCTACAATTTTCTCAATATTTAGATTTTTTGCACTCTCAGATTCCAGAGATATAAACTCATTCATCAATAGAAATCTTATTTATTCAGCTTTCAGATTATGTAAAAATCACAATTTTGAAAGATTGACCCATAAGACACAATTGTCATCGTTTTTGGAGTGTGTATGTACAGTATGTTTACTTTGTGCTTCATTCTTCCCACGAGACGCAAAAGTTAATATAAAACTAAACTATCTTTAGTTGCCCTGATAAGAAATTGTAAAACAAGTAAATAAAACTGTTTGTATTTCTGTGAGTTAATACACATTCAATGCACTCATGTGTACTAATCAGAAAAATGTTAACAAACTGTGAATACATAGAATATGATCAAATATAACAGATTTCATTTATTTTATGTATTTCAATAGTAAGGGCTCATTCACAAATGTTCTGTTCATGAGCAGAATCATGAATTTAAATAGAGGAAACCGTCGTCTGGTTCAAACTCTTGACAATATCTGCAGTCTTTCTCATCCAAGCTTTAGTTTGAGATTGACTTCACATCCGATCTCTCTGAGTTTCCTCTCGTTTCACCAGCTGGAGGTTCTGGCGTGAGCCAGCGGCCCAAAGTTCCTTTTAGGTCGGTTCGAGAGATGCTGTAGCGAGCGAGCTGGGTCTAGGCTATGAGACCGACCGACTGTCTGTCTTGGCTGGGATGCGATCCATAATATTCAGCACATTTTATTCACGGCTAATTTCCGCTGGACAACTTTGGAGCCAGTGAAAATACAGTGAATCCTGGAAGGATCCGGCTCTCCGTCTCGATTCATGGAAAAGAGCACAGGAAGAGAAGAAGAGAGAGAGAGAGATTTAATTGTGGAGTGTGCCGTTCGTTTCACAACTGTGGAAAGAACCTTTCAATGACTGAACCCAGACGCCTGGTATTTGATGACTCAATCCAGAGGAGGAATAATTCAGCCGAAGAATCATTAATGAGAAAACAACCGCTCGGATAAAACATTCAGCTTTTATTTGAATACCATTAGATCCTTTCTTTCTTGGACTAAATCATTCGTTTCCTCAAGGTAAAGTGTTCATGAATGTCTTTGGAAACCACAAAATTGTCTTTTTAATGCACACAAAGTCTTCACTACTGTAGACGATTTACAGTAATGAAGCGAACGTTATCTTGTGATCTAAAAGCATACATCAGCTTGTCATTCATTTGCTCTTCATTCCATCCACAAGAATCCAAATCAACATAAACAATGGACAATAGACCAATGTTTTTCATGAGATTGAATAGAAGGAAAATAAACAAAATGAATGTAGATTGTGGATGTGGATTTGAGTAAGTGTGATGAGAAATGTTTGAGTTGATATTGAGATCTTCAATCATATTGACTCTTGAATGCAGACAAGACGAATCTGAGCTCAGCTTGACACCAGGTGAGATAACTTACATTTATTTTTAAGTTATGTGTCTTTGGAGCCCGTTTGAGTCTCAGTTTGAGAGTCAGTCCTCATGTCGATGAAAGAAATCTTTCATTGTAGATCAACGACACTTTTGAAATCTTGTGTTTCGCCGGAGGATTGAAAGCAGTGGAGGTTTTAATGATTCATTCGTTCTTAATGACGACTGACATATTCTGGGAAAGCAAAAGGGCTGAAGTGGAAAAGGTTTGTGCAGAAACTCTGGTGATGTCCAGGGATTAGGGACCTCCTTTTCCTCGATCCGGTTTCCATGAGTTCATGTTGTGTTCTGCCCACAGTTTACCGCGGTACTGTCACTTTACATACATTCACCATCAGGACCATCTTCCTCATCTCAAATCCAGCTGGAAGTTTGATTCGACAACAAGAGAGAATTTGTGACACAGAAACATTGTAATAGAAAACAGACTTTTAGTTGGAAGCCACAACATGTGTTTTGTTTTACATTTAGTAATGTGCTTGAATATGGCGTATCTGAGAAAAAAGATGAAAGTCTGATTAGATTCATATGATTTACAGCCGCTTATGACGTTTATAGGCCAGGTTCCTTTTCTGTGTTGATGCGTTTGATGTTGAAACAGGACGTTTGGATGGAACTATTAAAACTCTTGTTCATTTAAAAGAGAAAGCCAATAGCCTTCAGTTACTTTAGCCATTACTTTAGCAATTATGAGTTTGATTTGTTAAGGTCTTTGCACATACAATCACAAATTTTCGTATGCGTTTTTCGTGTGCTATTCTTTTAAACTAAAAATATATAAGTAAGTATACTTTAGTCTTTCATGTGTAGTTTTCAGAAATATACTTTAAACTGCACTCAAGAGCTTGTTTTATACTGTCAAAAACGCTTTATTTATAATAAAAAATATAATATAATATATATATATATTATATTTATATTTAATCTTGATGGACACTTAAAAGTACAATAATCTAAGTATACTGTACTTAACCTGCAGTTGTGTTTAGCTGTGCACTACAAGTTTACTACTGTTACACCTGATGTTAAAATGCCAATTTTGTCCAAAGTTAAAATAGTACACTTTCAAGTATACTGCAAGTGCATTGATAGTATACCTACTAAAACCCTAATAACCCTAAAAATACACCTCAGTATATACTCTTATGCTGTGTAAGGGCTCACTTTGATGTCGATGAGCTCGTGAACTAACAACCTGTTGACTGAATGACTGAATGAATGTTTTATGCGTTTCCAGGACTGGTCACGTTTGCCGTCTTTAATGTTCAAAAGTGTTGGTCTCTGGCTTGCAGATGTGTGTTTTTGTGATGGATGTGAGCGTGTCTGGTTGTGGAGGGGACGAGGGATCGTGTGACATTGCTGCAGGTTGTCAGACATACGGTGCTTGGAGAAACTGTGAAATGCAATTTTTCTATTTCCTCCCGAGACATGAGTGAAAATGATCCATAATACAATCCACACAATATGAAAGACAGAATTCTTCCCCTAAACTAGTGAACTTCACCGTTTAAAGTGAAAACACAAAGATTTTGAATGTTTAATTCATATAAGTTATATAGTTCAATAAAATTGATTTATAGTGATGATGTTTGATGAGTGTTGCTTTAACAAATGTAAGACATTTATAATTAGCGTGAATCGCAATATATATCACCCAGCCCTATTGAAAGAATGTCAAATCCATTTGAAGGAAGCTTTATCTTTAAAGAGTAACTATGACAGGAAGTAAGGTAATAACTCTTATTATTACAAAAAGAAAGTGTTTTTACACATTGTATATACCTTAATGTTGTTGGACATTGCCAAACTAGGACCATAAAAGTTGAAAGTAAAAAAAAAATATTGACTCTTTAACATACATCCAAACGCAAAACATCTTCCTGTCTCTTTATTTCCAGTTGATGCCAAATAAGGTTTCATGCAATATATTCACGTCAAACCTTAAAAGAACGTCGACACTGACTGGCTGAAATAATGTGATTGACATGTTTGTCAGTGTTTAAATGTTATCCATCACAGATAATAAACCGCCTTACTAACCACAACAGCCACTGGCAGAAGTGAGAAGGCAGTTGTTATTTGGCAAACGCCTGAGGTCTAGACTCCTTGTGAGGTTTGAAACCTCTGAAAGGCGATACAGCAGATGTGCTCGTCCAAACATCCCTTCAGAGGAACTGGATCTGTTCTCCTGCTAAAAAATAAAGTCGTTCCCCTCCAGCATCATGACATTTTCATAATTTGATTATTGGAGAAGAAGTGACAAACACACGTCACAGTTGTTCACTCCAAACACCTGATCAAAGTCATTACAGCATCTCTCTGCCTCCAGACATCCATCCATCCAGACCTCATGAGACCAGAGCTTCATCGGAGAACATCTCTTTAATATCTATTAATCAGATTAACTTCACTCAGATCTGATCCACGTCTCTCCAGTGAGAAAAGGAGGTTGTGTTTTCTCAGCTCTGGTTTTGATCTCCAGCGCTCTTGAGGTGTGTTGGCGCTGGCAGTTATTTGTATTCTGTCCGTCTGTCCTTTAGGTTTGTTGGTCTCCTCTGACCCCTGTATGATGTGTTCACCTTGATCTCCTTCTTGTTTCTTCTGCCTCCAGCATCTTTCTCCTCGCAGCATCAGCCGTCTTTTTAAGTTGACCCATGTTGTGCCGGAGGCGATTAAAGTGTGAAGAATGATTGGTTGAAGCCAACAGAACGCTACAGAATTCAAACACAAGCACATAACCCCCACGATGACTGTTTAGTGAAGAGAAACCTCACATTTCGTCTCATCACCATCTCACTGCGGTTCATTTTCTAATCATCTTATATTATATTAGAAGGTGCCTGAGAAGTCATTTGTCCATTGTAATGTGTTTGATCAAGATCATCTTTTGCGCTTCCAAGCCGTTGGATCCATCAGGCTAGATGTGCAGATGTTGTGCGTGGTTGCCAGGGCATTGTTATGTGGTTGCTAAGCAGTTGGTCAGACACACGTGCTGAAAGGTTTTGAGGTTTGTGTGAACGACAGCAGTAATGATGCTTCACCTGCAAATGTTTCCAATTAAACATCCAGCTCTGTGAATTTAGCCTTTTAGGAATTGAGAAAAGAACGATTATTACTTGAGGTTTTCATTAGCTCTGATTGTACAGACAGTCCCCTGAAAGGTTTTCTCTGGCCTCATACGCAGACATGAAACTCTTTAAGAACACTTCAGAATTCATTAGTGAGCACTCAGAGAGCTGGACAGAGAAAACCTGGAGTGCTTCACCTGCTTCTGGAATAATAACCCCTGATAGACTGAAAGGTGCAGGAGAGAGATTCTGTGATTCAACACACGCCACTGTCATGACAACCGTCTCTGAATTCAGCGCCGTTCATGTGAGCCGAAGGGCCGGAGAGCTCATGGAAGACAAATGTTCTTCATTTCTTTGGTTTTCTTCTCTTTGGTATCAGATGAAGCAGGTCGGGTTTTAAGCGTGCTGGGTCTTGATCATGTGCCGTTCTATTTCTGTGTCATGGCGACTGCATAAACAATATTATTTGATTTGACATTCATTGCTGTGAAAGGCACGACACAGAATCATACAGATGATGTTACAATAAAAAAGTCCATCACACCCAGAATAAAAGTGTTCAATTTAAAAACACTGCTGATCAACAGAAAGAGAAGAAAAAAAAACTGCAACAATAGTACAACAAATATATCAATTTCAACATAAAATAATTCATAAAATATAAATAATAGAATAGATTGGAATACAACAGAATTAATAGAATAGAATAGAATAGAATAATGTAATATAATATTATAAAATATAGCATACTATAACATAATCCATATCATTATTATTATATAATATAAAATAAATAATTGAATAGAATTAATAGAATAGAATTACTTTAATATAATATAAAATAATATAGCATAATTAATATAATTATTATGTTTAAAATATAATGTACTATTATATATTATAGCATAATATAATTATTATAATACAATACAGTATAATACAATACAATATAATTTAATAATGTAATATCATATTATATTATATTATATAATTAATATACTATCATATCATATAATGTAATTAATATACTATAATATAATATAATATAATATAATATAAATATTTGCCTTCTTAAAATGACTTGTTGTATTCCAGTATTGATATAAATTAGTTTTGATGTGTCTGCTAATGTTCTTTTCATGGCAATTCTAACTCAAGCCAGGCTGTAGCTAAACTAATGCTTGTCTTTTTGTTTCTTCCGGTTGACCAGACTCAAGCCAAAAACAAGCCAAATGCTGTTTGAAGCCAGAAGATCCCAATTTAAGCCAGAATTTGTTACTATCTGGGAAATGTTGTGTAAGAACTGCGTGTTTCCATGACCTTTACTGTTGTGATGTTGGGATTTCACAGGATTTTGATTCTGCTTTACTATTAGAATTGTTCTGTACGTAAAGACCGATGAAGATGTTTCCATCATTTCAATGATTAAACGTGACACACATACAGTAATTACTGAAGCTCACAGTGTGATTAAAATCTTAAAGACAATAATTCAGGCACATAGTATTAGTACTGTACATCTTGAAGAAGAAGATTTGCAATAATACATGTATTGTATAACACAAGGCATCTCATAATTTTCCTGTTTTCTTTAGACTTTATTTCTCTTTATTTCTACAGTTTTTCCCTCGTGTCTTCTGTTTGTTTTACAACATCTGCTTTGCAACAATGCAAAACAGTTTAAAGTGCTACAGTAGAAATAAACTTGAATTGAACTTGAACTTAAAATCATTCTTGAAAAGACTTCGGTTAACTGTCGGAGCCCTTTTTGAGCCTATACATGAAAACACATGTTGGAACTAAAATGGCGGTAACACGTGAATTCTTTGGAATACAGACTTACGGTTGGTCTCGTTTGAAAAAAGATAAAGTAGATGATTATTGCAACAAAAAAATCACACAAACACACACAAAAAACTAAAGGTATGTTGTTAGGTTTATTGTAAAAAATAACTTAAAAAAGTGTGTTTTTCTTTGATTAAAAAAGACAAAAAAATTATTTGGGTCGCGAAAGGATAACAAAAATCTGAGCACACTCTTTACAAAAAAGAATCAATTACTCTCCCTACAAATTTTTCTGTATTCTAGAGTCTTAGGCCTCTCCAATGATATATAGTTTGTCATGATTCGATTAGAAATTACATGCACAATATTGACGCAAACGTAGGTGAATCACGTACAGTATTTTTGAGTCTTCTTAAAGTTTTCTTCAAAGTCTTGAGATGTTTAGATCTCCTGGTTGAAGCAGCCCCACCATTCCTGATAAGTCTGAGATGGAGAGGTTTGAGGAAAATTTGGTTCGATGCCACGATGAGATTATATGGACGATAAAAGTCTTTGAGGTTCAGTTGTGCTTTGAGAAAGTAAAGCAAATAAATGTTTTGAGCGTTGTGTAATGTGCAGTAATCTTCTGAAGCGTTCAGCATGCAGCTCACCGATTGCCAGGAGTTTACAGGGCTTAGTCACACATTATTCTGCTGTGTTCTTCTTTTATCTCAAATTAGTTTCTAAAGCCTCTTCCACAGAAAGCTCCACTGTATCCTGAATACTGAAACTCAAAACCTCATTCCATTACTGCCGGCTTACTTCATATTTACCATGTGAAAACTGTGTGTCTCCATCTCACCGCTGCTCTCATCTACGGCCTTTTGAACCTTCTACACATCAATCTACATTTACACATAAACATTTGACTGATGCTTTTATCCAAAGTGACTTGCATTGTGTTATACTACACATTTGTTTCCAAGTATGTGAATCCCTGAAATCGTACCCATGACCTTGACGTTGCTAAGGCCATACTCTAACCACTGATCTACAGAGGTCAAATAAACACAGTCATGTGACATCAGCACGCTTCACTTACAAAAAACAACTTCATTCAAGTGTGCTATACATCTCAAACATTAGTATACGTTCAGAATACTTTTTGATGTAAATTTTAAAAACATGCTTAAAATGACACTCTTTGACATGCTTAACATGAAGTATACTTGACTTGAACACTCACTTGCTTCACGATGCTATAGAAAAACTATTTTTAATCTTAATGGTTCCATAAAGAACCTTTAATATCTGAAGAAAGGGTTCTTTGTGGCGAATAAAGTTTTTTCTTGTTAAAAAAACGCGAGGAACGTTTCTTTGTGGACTTCGTTTATTTTTAAGAGTTAAAGGGCCCAACCGTATTTTAATGATCTAAGCACATTGACTTAAGTGAACAGCTACGGTCGTCGCGCTCGGGTCCGTGGTCTAAACGGGCTGTTCCGATTCTCTTAATGAGTAAATGAGTAATTAAACAAAATAACAAAAAAATACTGAAAAGACTTTAGATCAGGCATATTCAGTTCTTCAAAATACCAACAATGCGCCTGAAAACCACTCTTTTAAAGACCAGCACACCCATGGGCGCACAAATGCATTTGCTTTGTAAACACGGGGCAATGAGAACTGCGTCGGGCTGAAACTTGCAGAAACACTTGTGCCGCATTGCTACGGGAGTACGATAGGGCCAAAGTGTATTTGGCCCCTATTTGTACTGAATCAAAAGTGTAAACAGAACATCAGGTCAAATAAACGTATTATCTCCATCAAAAGATTGAGTAAAGTCTTTTTAATACGTTTCTTGCGTGGTTTAAAGTGTTATAGAGTTCTTATACTGTAAATATAGAGTTCTTATACTGTAGGCAACGTAAGGTGCAAAAGTAATATATAAATTGTTCACAAATTATTAAATTGGAAGAAAATCTAGATATATAGAATGCTGTAGAAGTCTTGTTCTAATGTTAATGCTGCAAGTATTTACAAGAGTAACATGAGACAAAAAAGATTCAAATGATGATATAAAATAACCTGCTTGCTTCTGTTTAAAATAGTTTGTTTCTTTCCATCGGATGTGAATTTGTTTTCTATAAGATGTGATGTGAAGGGACACAAAATAAATTTTAATAATAATGAAATTACAGAGAAGTTTGAGATGATTTGCCTTCGACAGGACAAACTACAATAGAATCATTTACACAATCAAGTAATGTTTATAAACGTGTGATTTAAAGACACGGGTTGGGTTATGATGAGAGAGGAGCTGTCCTGAATAACTGAATAAAAAACCTCAAGTTTTGAAAGGATCATGAATAATTCAAGCAACATTTATTTCTCAAGTCAACTGTACAACACATTGCACTCAGTGAGTTCTCTCAGCGAGCACTTTTAATCTACACAATGCTGATGGATCGCCTTATAAAATAATCTAATTAAATCTGAAAAAGGAAAATGAATTGTGCCAATATTTCATTGGCTGAATCATTACGGAGCGGAGTTAAACTATTTTTGCCATCAAAGTATTAAAGGTATAAATCAAGCGTCAAATAAAAGTGTGTGCTGGAGAGTTATTGTCTGAATGAAACGACAAAATCATTACAGACGAATTTATGACCCGTGGTCACAGGGTCTCGCAGGGCCTAATGATGTCATCCGTCCACACAAACCACTTTAACCTTGTTCATCTTCACAAACGGACAGAAGATCAGAAATATTTATCTTCATATTCTCAGATATGCTGCGGAGAGTAAACGTGTTATTTACTTCAGAAAAACACATGGACACTAATATAATCCTGAATACATCAACTAGAACAGAAGGATTGTCAAAAGCTGCTCTAGAACAATATCATAACAATCATAACTTGTCACGTTTTTTACATAAAACAAGTCATTCAAAGAGGGAAAAACTATTTGAATGTACTGGGTTTCAGATAAAGAAAGCTGATCTTTTGATAGATGATTTTTTCCTTAAAACAGTATCATTTGTATTGTACTAATGCTTTAATGCTCTTTTCACATTTACACGTACAAACTGAACCAAAACACTTTGTTGAAGTGATTTCTAATATGAACTGCAATGTGCTCAAATGATTTAAAACATTAAGCTTTATAATCTTGTGTTTTGAGAAAAAGCAAAGAACACAAGAAAATAGCCAAGCAATGCGTTCTTTTATTTGTTGTTATTTATAGACGCTCAGACACGTGTTTATACAATTACAGACCTTAGATTATTTTCATATTACTGTTCAAAAAGTTTGTTCCTTTTTGTACAGCTAGAAGACAAAGCAGAGAGAAAATCAAACCAGTGAAACCAGTGTCATCAGAAGTAGAGCGGTGACTGGGATCTCACTCAACACACACACACACACACACACACACTTTAATTGTTGAGTTTCATTTCTTCACACAACTGAACATGAGACACGGCAGCGAGGGTTTGACACACAGACTGAGACGTGAATAAACCAAATCATAAGATTTACTGCAGCATTATTCAGAATCGACTCAAAAACCTCCATTTAGCTTCAGCAAACAGGATGATGATGAAAAAAAGGATTTAATTCATTAATTGTAAAGTTTTAATGTCTGTTTTCATGAATGATCAATAAACATCATACACACAATATACAGACTTATAGACTTTGTAGTACCAGTCTTGATATGTTTATGTAAAGAATATTTAAATCTAGATTTTTGTCAGTTTATTTTTAACAAACTAAAAATACTTAAAAACACAGAAATAATCGTATTATATTTTGAAGTGACTTTAATTTCTTTAAATTGCAATCTAGTAATTCATAACATTCCAATTTAACATCCTGTTAAAAAATCACAGATGAGATCTTGTTCATGTCTCATTTATGTCTCACAGACATTAATGAGATCAAATGGAGACTTGCTTGAGTCTCATCTGTGTCTGGAATACTTCTAAAAAAAAACTGAAATCATACAAGTTTGAGAAGAGGTGACAACAATGTGTCAGACTGAGCTCAGATTCGTCTCGTCTGCAATAAAAAGTCAAAAATTGTAAGATCTCAATATCAACTCAAACATTTCTCATCAAATCTACTCAAATCCAGATGATTTCACCTCTACAACCTACATTCATTTACACCTGCAGACACTTCATGTGTTTCAACTATTACACTCATTTGATTCTCTTTTTATTTCTATAATTTATTACTTAAATGGAAACACAACTGAGAACTCAAATCAAATCTTGTGAGCTGCGATAGAGCAATAACAATGTAAACTCATGAAATGAAAAAGTTAAATTCAAATTTTGCTCGATATGTTCACAGAGATAGACAGATGAAGTTGTTCTGTTTTAAGTCTATTGTGACCATGAGCATCAGATTTTAGATTTAATTCTAATGTGACTGAAATCAAAACATCAGATGTTTCTGCACCGCAGTGAACCTTACGACGAAGTGCTGTTAGTCTCTTTCAAAAAGTGCAAAACGACTTGTAAAGTTGGTTTTATTTCAGTGACATGATCAAACACACACACAGTTTCTAAACTTTCACAAACATGTCGAGAAAAGAAGGTGAAAACAGTCAAACGAAGGCTTTATTTAACATGTTATTCATAATCAAGTCCATGCACATGCCTCTTTATGAAACCAGCCGCTTCTCTCTATTAAAAACCAAACATGTCAGTCGTCTTCTGATCCACATGATGATGAGAAACGATTGACGTGACATAACTACTGTATGTGAAATGGAGGCGTCCTATTGGCTCTAAACCACAGTTCACAGGTGGCCTCTTATTGGCTGTAGAAAGTGTCAAAGTTTTCTCACTCTTTTAGAAAAGACATGAATCAAATGAATACCTTAATATCAAACATTATGTACAGCACATTTTCATCAGAACATTTAATGTGATATCCATAATAACAATGACAATAGTGTTGAATAATAATAATAATAATAATGATGAATAATGAAGTGTCTAGATTTCCTCGTCCTTCAGAAAGTATTCTAACACTATCATGTTATGTTGAGGTGCTAAGGATACACGGTATCCATTAAATCAGCTGATTCTTGTGTCTGGGTTAAGAGCGTGTCCAAAGCGTGGTTATCATGTCATAATCGGAGTACAAATCATACAAATGCCACTCAAGCTGATTCTCAAAAGTGTTCTGGTCATTTCGACTGTAAACCATGAAAACGCAGCTCGTGTGGTTGAATTCCTTCAGTTCTGTTGTTTCAAAGTCGAGCCGCTCGAACCAAAACAAACAGAACGCAGAACAGATCTACTGACGATTAAAGAAGGCAGAAACCATTATCCAATCTGACACTTACGCTGTTCTTTATTCTCTCAAAGTGAAACTCTTTTATTTTTGTGGGGTGAAATTTCCTTCACCTGCTGTTTTGAAAGCACAAATGTCTGTTGTCTATAAGAGGATCGTGACAGAACAAGCACACAAGAGTTTCAATCTAGTCAACGTCTATTCTTCTAAGTCGGTACAAGAACTGTTACACCCCACAAATAGAAGACAAATATACCTTTTGCATTAAATAACGAAGCCTACATTATGACGTTTTGCATTGTGACTCTGTTACACCAAAAAATTGGCACACAAAGTACTCGACATTAAAAAACATAAGTTGCACTTTGTATTTTCCTTCACAATGCAAAAAACCTGCATGATCCTAAAAAACAGCAAAAAAATAACTTCATTATTTACTATAGTAAATTCAAGCAAATAAGAGTATATTAATTCATCTTATAGTAATTATTACTTTTTGTTTAACTACACTACAGTATCATAGTGAATTAATAAACTGTAGTAAATACTGTAGTATACTTCAATATTTACTACAATAAGGTTAAAAAACACTACAGTGTTTACGATTTTACTTCAGTTTACTATCCTCAAGTATACTCCAGTATTTAGTCGTGTGGGCAGGCCTCATTATTTAAGCAAAACATATACTTTGTGTGTTATTTGGAGGTGAAATGTTATGAAGAGGTCTGGTGAACTCTGTGTATTTGTAAGGCTGTTGACGTAGAGCTGGCGGCTCAGAGTCGAATGTTTTGCGTTCAGCATCTTCAACCGGTCAGAATTGCTCTGATAAACAGCTCTTTAACAAACACGTGTAGTCATGATTTGAAGCACTTTTAGGGATATTGGTATAGTGTACAGAATAAGGCTTCTTCAGATGAACTTCTCTTCCCCACCCCTAGATATTTGGTTCCTGTCAGTTTTCGAAACAGCCATGAGAGGAATCCCCATGATCCCGTAAGGTTGATATCTCACATCGATTGATAAAAGGTCATAGGAAAAATATAGATATTTATGTCGCAGTAAGATTATTGTACAAAGTAGAAAATTGATGTTTTTAGTGGCGTGGTCTAAGACAAGTCAGTCGTGAACGAACATAACGTTCATCTGAATTCACAATTAAATGACAGATCAACTCGTACGCCGTCGTCTGTTGTGAAGGACTGCAGATGTAGAACAGACGACACCTCCGGATGAATTCTGCAGTTTGTTAAGAGAAGGCAGACGATGTTTTTAAAGGCAAGAAGTCTTAGTATATTTACTTCTAACAGTGTAGATGTGAGCCACAGTTACGCTTCTGTTCTATGTGACCCTCGCCTATAAACCATCACGAGAAAGCGTTCTCTCCGCACGTTCAACACTTGCGCTAATTACCAACAAAAGGAGCGACTCGCTCCCGACAGACCCAAAGAAAACACTCGCTAAGTCTAAGACTCCACCCACTCCTCCCAGCCGCCCAATCCCCTGTGACCGGCCGTCAAATCCTGATTCACCGTCACAGTCGATGGGTTAAACGGGTGATCTGCATTTCTTCTCTTAATCAACATTTCTTAATCAAAGACAGCCAAAGACCTCTTAAATATTTGCAAATCAAAATAAAAGCGTAATTGAAGCGTTCCTGGGAATTCTCAAAGCCCGCACGGCTCTCCAGCGTCGGACCGCTCGTGTTCGGACCTGGACGTTCGGGGGGAGGGGGTGTGGGGGGCTCAGGTGAGGGGCTATGAGGTGAGAAACACAGAGACGCAGAGCAGCAGGAGAGCCAGCAGAGGCAGTGCCGGTACAACCGGCCGTTGAGAACCAGACACGTCACTCCGAGAGGGTTCTGCTTCATGACTCGTGTCATCTAGAAATACAGAAAAATAACAATGAATAACTGCACATTCAATATTCATACTTTTGCGTTCCAAACAAAGGGTCTCGAGGGTAAATAATAATGACACGATTTGAACAATGCTTTTGGTTCTCTAGGACAAATATCTATTCTGAAGATTTAATCAACATACTAAATGATGAATATAGTAAGTTTTGTTTTCTGACAAAATATGGCATTTATGTTAAAAGCAAGAAAAAATATCTGTATCAGTGCGCATGAACTTAAATCAACTTAATTAAATGGAAAAATAAGATGGTTTTTCTTACTCCACATTTTTAATTGCTTTAAGCAAAAATAGTTTTTTCAGACATAACATCTTAGGTCATTTTGCATTATAGGTTTATGTATCTTTACTTTCAAATGTTGATATATTTTAAAACGAGATCTCTATAATCTAAAAATGCAAAACGTTTTCTAAGATCTTTAGGTTTAGGGGATAAAATATACAATTTGTATAGTATAAAAACCAGACAAGTGTGTGTGTTTGTGTGTGTCAGGTTTATTGTTGTGTAGTTATCATCAGTGACGGGCTGTGAGGTGTCAGAGGACATCAGGTGTGAAGCTCCATGAGAAAGATAAACACGCTCGGGAGGACACAAGAGTTTACACACAGAAACCTTCAGTCTCCCGTCGCCTATCTGCACTAATAAATCAATGACTTTGAGACAATGAGAGAGAGAGAGAGAGAGAGAGAGAGATAGACAGACATAGAGAGAGGGAGAGAGAGAGAGTGAGATAGAGAGACATAGAGAGAGAGAGAGTTGAGTGCATGATATAAAATGAGAATAGAATGTGAAGACAGATAACACGATTGGCTTAATATAAAAACAGCAGAAGTCTAGGACGGGTCCCCATGAAGACACCAAAACAACCGTGTGTGTGCTTGTGACGGGATGATTTCGTGTCATTCTGTCAACACAGGCAGTAAATCTACAAGCTGAGCGTTGGACATATGTTAAGTGTGTTTGAAGGGAACGGAAAGAAGAAGCCAAAACGAGCTTGGTGTTATTAAATGAGACACCTTGGAAAGCCAAATGCTCATTTGGCTCAGAAACATCACGTGTTTGTCAAAGCGGCGGAGCTTCATTCTATCTGCAGTCAGCACACATGCATTTAATCACAGCGTGTAAACTGAACACATGACTTTCAACTGGAAGACGCGAGAGAGGCCAAACTCAAAGGTCACGTGACCTGCTTCCGGTCACTTCATTGGTTGTGCTCCCGGTAGAGGTGCTTCAGCCGTTTCAACATAATGCATTATTAATACTTCATGCAGAAATAAAGTCAGTCTGAGTCTATGAGAGAAGCTACAGGCGCTACACAAAACATGCTGACGTGACACACACAGAGAGAGAGAGAGAAAAGCACAGGTGATTTTACTGACCTCTTGGTTCTAATGCATTGTCTACTCTGTCATTATCGACAAAAACACGGTCATGAACGCCTATGGTTTTCTCACAGCCATCTACAAAAACAGGAGAAATGAAAAAGAGACTGTAAGCCAATCATGTTAGTGATAAACCAGCAGCCCAGCCCACCTGCCAATCAAAAGAAAGCTGTGACATCACACACGGAAGCATCACCTGCCATTACTGTCTGCAGATGAATGAGAATCTCTTCAACAAACTAAAATAAGGACACTTACTTGGTGGTCTCACAAACACTTTCAGCTTGAGACACGATCTTCTGCCCGTCTCTGTGATCATAGACGCTAAAAACACAAAGAAGAGAGACGAGTTCAGTCAAATCAAACTAAAAATGTTCATCTTGGTTATTGTTTTTCTGTAAAAAAAATGATTTAAATGATCAAAAACATCAACATATTAAAAGTCATAGATGAATGTTTACAGAGCAATCTTCTGCTTTAAAGATGGGGTCAAAATGATTATTTTCATCAAAGATTCAGAGCTAAATTACAGGAGGTGAACATGACGTTATAAAGATGTCAGCATCTTCATTTAGTTTTTACAGAGATTAGTAGATGTATTAGTGAAATCTGCTGACCTTAGCAATATTACAGTTTTACATGACAACAGTGACAGCTCAAAAATGAGAACAAAGCACTTTTTTAAAAGTTTGCATGTCTGTAAGTGAAATAGTGTCACAGATTTCTTTCTACGCTTTAAGATTCTGCTTCATAACAAACTATCTTCATCTGTCAAACTCTATGTGCTCTAGTGAATTGTAAAACTGTAAAACTACCTATTTTCAATAGTAAATACACAATTTCTGATCGTTGTTAACATTTTGTGAACCTAGTTTGACTTTCTTTCATTACAAAAAACACATTTTGACACAGAAGGGCTTATCATGACACTACATGTACACATTGATGTACTATGTTGTCAGGGATTTAAAGATGTACTGTAGTAACACCAAAGTCTGTCCCATAATAGTTTCATGGCAACACAAGCTGCATTTCCAAGAAGTCACAGGCGGTTTAATAACAATCAGACTCATTTGTGATGTGATATCTGGCATCCAGAACCACGGCTGGAGTGAAAACACTGATCAGCATTTATGTCATGTGTCAAAGACAGCGGCAGAACAAATGCAGCGCTGCTAAATATACAACTCGCATTTAATGACTCAGAGTTCCTCCATCTGTCCTGATGTATAGAGAGCCTCCACTAACAGCATCTGCAGAGATGTGTGTGTATGAGAGTGTGTGTGTGTGTGTGTGTGTGTGTGTGTGTGTGTGTGCATGCGTGCGTATATAAAAGGCGAGTTAGGTGTGAGAGTGCGTGCATGTGTATGTGTGTGTGAGTGTGTCCGTGCATGAGCATGTCCGTGCATATATTGATGTGAATTAAAAAACACACAACAACCCCCTGACAACCACACACAACCCACACTCACTGACATCACCACAGACTACAGCGGAAAACATCACTCATAAAAACTTCTGAAATAGATATTTTGTAAGTATACTACTGTAAATACAAGCTGACGATTTTCTCAAATATTTAGATTTTTTTGCACCCTTAGAGTTTTTAATTCAATAAACTCTAATTCAGTACAATGGCAAAAAACAGCCTGAAATATTGAATTTAATGAAATATTACATGACAACTGCTGTTGATGACTAGCACAAGTGGATCTCAGAGAACAGAATAAAAATGATGATTTTATTTATTTAAAGTATTTCATGAGTGCTGTCTGTATATTTGCAGTCTGTTCTGTGGTTAAACTCTGGAAAACAGATCTAAACATTATTAAACATTATGTAAATGTTCTTTCACATGAGTTAAGTGTGACGTAGTCAAAGTGATGATGACAATTCTCACGGACAGTAACATCATCTCCAGACGTTCAGTTTTTTTCTCTCTCTCTCTCTCTCTCTCTCTCTCCCTCTCTCTCTCTCTCTCTCTCTCTCCCTCTCTATGTTTCTCTCTCTCTCAATGTCTCTCTCTCTCTCTCTCTCCCTCTCTCTCTCTCTCTCTCTCTCTCCCTCTCCCTCTCTCTCTCTCTCTCTCTCTCTCTCTCTCTCCCTCTCTCTCTCTCTCTCTCCCTCTCTATGTTTCTCTCTCTCTCAATGTCTCTCTCACTCTCTCTCTCTCTGGCAGCGTCTGTCAGGCGGGCGGTCGGGCGTGCGTTCAGGTCCGGGCCGTGTGCCATTGAACGTTACAGTCACACGAACAGGAAAAGAGAAACAGCAGGCAGTCGGGAAGTGTCGAAGCCCAGAGGACAGAGAGGAGGACCCGACAAAACCAAACAAAGCCAAGAACACGGTTTCATTTATCAAAGGTCTGATCATGTGTCTCACGCTGCCTGATGAAAGATGAAAGTGTGTTTTGTGAATCATACACAGAAACATAACAACTGAAGTCTTCTGTCATTCAACTCATCTGCATCTCTGTGTGAATGCAAGAGGATGCTCGCCGTTACCGTGCCAACCACATCGCAGCCAAAGCATCATCTATCGGAACTGGAGCAGTGGCTGGTCTACAGAAGATAAACTGTGATTTATTAAGAAGACATGAGGTGCTAAAACTCCCAACATCATCCTAAAACTACAGACTAAAATGATGTCCTGTAACTTTCACATGCTTGTCACGCTGTATTATAATGAATCACTTTAATGATAATTAATAATTTTACTGTGTTTGAGTATTGGACTATAAAGCGACATCTGGATTTTCACACACACACAAAGTGATTTACACTCTCATCTTCTTCCCGCGGCTCTCTGACTCTCTCCTGCGATATTAGATTTGGAGACCTTGAGAGATTAAAATCCATCTTTAAATTCACAATATTGGAAAAAGATGCTGTCTCAAGCATTTTGTGCTGGTGGGGGCTGAGCTGCGTGTCCTGACCTTTGACCCGTCAGACAGACGTGCCCACTGTTAATACTGTATATTCAGCTGAATGGATAGCAGATGTGAACGGCTCTAAACAGATTCCTGTGTTTTATCGAGGCCGCTCAATTCAGCACTGAATTCTTAAGAGCCAAACAGAAAGAAAACGGAATCACAGAATAAAAAACCCTGGAAAACACAGATAAGAGACTCCTACTGTACGCTCTCTGCTTTAGTTTCTCGTGTCTAAATAATTCAAAAATGTAATAAATGAAACGTCTTCATTAACCTCACAAATCTCTTACAAATTACACTAAACTCCAGCAAATGTCACCGTGATATCACTGCAATAAACGACATTCTCACAAAGTGTTTTTGTCTTTTTTTGTAGAACAATTATCTAAACAATCTTTAATCGAGATGCACTTTCTTGACAAGAAAAGATATTAAGTTTCTTTTTAAGGAGAAAAACATAAGAACGAAGTGATGTTAGGGTAAAAACAAGCAAAAAAAATTGGTAGTTGAGAAAAAGATCAAACTAAATTCAATTTAATCTTTTAAAACCCATTGGCAGATTTTTCTGCTTGTTTTTACTATACATTTACGTAATTCTTATATTATTTTACACAAAAGGAGATTAAATATCTTAGGTTTCTTTTCCTGTCAAGTAATTGTATATTAATTCAAGAAGTGTGAGATATTTTGACTAAAACAAGACAAAAACTTAGCTTAGTAAGAATATAATTTTTTTTAGTGCTCCAATCCATGATAATGAAAAATCACTGATGAATCCGTTTAATATCTCAAATATTCTCAATAAACTCAATAAAATCTCCTGAGCTGTGAACGAGAAACATCTGAGAAAGAACACATTCCTCTGGGAATACAGTCATACATGTGTCATGTTCCTCTGCTTCAAATCCAGGAGTAAAATCACAGACACACATCATGTCATGTCTTCTTAACATTCTGATCTGGTTGTTGGCTGGAATTATCTGTAACGTCCACCAGACTTTATGTCCACGATTAAACGTCCGGCTCCCAAAACTATTAATCCCAGAAAGTGACTTTCTAAAAGCACGTGGACTGAGGTTTGTGGCGGCCGGTCTGATAACGTCTGTGAGAGTTTTTCAGAGAAATGACTGTAATCAGACAGATGAGATCAAACTCCTGCAGATCAGTTCTCAGTCGGACCGCTTCAGACGAGCTGTCGGTCTTCAGACATGATTCAGAGAAATGTCACGGTCTCAAGAGACGGATAAAAGCCTCTTCAAAGATCAAAACATGACCAGCGGATGAGAACAATATCTAGATTATACATGAACTCTTTACATTTCAATAGATTTAGGTTTTTAGCTCTCAAAGTTATGAAGTGATCCTCTGTATGAGATCTGTTATCATTGTGGTGTGGACTTTGCTATGCTCTTATATCAAGAATGACTTTTTTTACTTTATATTTACAGTTATGTTTATTGTTATATGAACAGTTTTTATTCTCACTTTGCAGCTCGTGGCGTTCTAAGAGCTTTAGATCTCGAGCGAAGACACTCAGATGACTAATTCAACTTTCTACCACCGCAAGCAAATTCAGTCTGTTCAACAATGTCATTACGAGTCGAGTTAAACTGTGCATATAAAAATCTTCTCAAATGAAATCATATTTAATCTGGAGGCTTGACAGATGAACTGAGATTACTTTAATGATCCTGCTAGCGCTGGGTCGATATGTTGTGCAATTCTCATGCTCTGTTTCCTCAATAAATAGGGAGGCTCAGAGATGACGTCATTTTTTATGCAAAACCCCGGAAGCAAGTTAGCATTTTAAGACTTCAGGTTCTACCGCATCAAAGTCTTTGCGTTTTTGGTAAATCGCCTGAAATAAGATCTGTGTTAAACAAAACCTTGAAATATTTCCACTTTTTATTCTATGAGATAAAACACATTAGTTAAAACCCACTTGTGATTGTTTAAAGCCTTATTGTGTCTTAAAAAGGGCGGTCGCTATACGTTCCTAAAAGCAACTACTTCCTTTGGCGGGGACGTTAGACGTTATCGCACATATATAGCTCAAAAATAATGCCACAAATCTCTTAAAATATAGATGTGGATTTATTCACGGAGTCATTACTAACCAGGGAACACATTTTTAATCTAGTTTGAAAGAGTTGTCGGAGGCTTTGTGGTGGTGACGTTGATATCCAGCGACCTTAAGTGTAGTCTGTTTATAGCATTGTGTTAGATTTTTACTTCTGCAGATTGTATTTTTGCTTCAAAAGTAACAAATGTGGTGTTGACTTGTAAAGATTATCTTGATAGACAAAACGTGTAAGTGCAATAACCCTTTGTTAAACATAGAGCTTATTTTTTGCTTATATTTTTCCAAGTCCATGGGACAAATGAATAGGCTTCAGATAGAGGGAACTCGTGCGCTGCTAACTGTCTTCCTAAATGTCATGAGGTATCGAGTCAACCCCTGGAATTCGGTCCCCTTTAGGTACAAAGGGGTACAACTGGTACAAAAATTCACATTTTGCTTTTATCTTTTTTTCGCAAGCGCTAGCTAACCACGTAGTTCTATGCTATGCTAGTTGATACGTGAGCTCACTAAAACAGTGAGAACGAGATTTGTTTGATTTCACTACCTATAGCCTCATATACATACTAGCATAGGAAGCACTTAATGTAAAAGACATTAATGGTAATTTTAGCAAAGTTCTAGTGATGTGTTTAGAAATGTAATTGTGTGAGAATTGCCATCAGGCGGGGTTAGAGGGCGCTCTCATGCACAAACTCCAAATATTGGCCCCAGAAGAAGAACGGTTTACAAAAGTGGTTCAAGGAAATGTCAATTGTCATATTCAATCGCTGTTTTTCAAACCTTTTCAGGTATTTTCATGGTAATAAAGTCTATTTATAATGATCATGTTGCTTTTTCAAATGCACGTTCCAAACGACTCAATCTCGTAGTTACACCATCAAACTGAATGTTTTCACACCAGCTCTGTTCCCTCTGTTTAAAATGACACGACGGTCATGATGTTCAGTAATTATGATGCTAGCATACATAAAAACCATCTGTGTGACAAAGTGAATGAAGCCTCCAGAGTGCGACGGACGGATCTCCTCAGACTCGTGGTTAGCAGATTGTCATGTCAATCAAACACATCATGATGCCTGTCGATGTAAGACGTCCTCGGGACACGGCCGAGATATGAAGGTCCTACAGGAGCCGTGCTGAACGTTATGAGCAGAAACTAATGAGGATGCTGTCATTTCATCTCACCGCGCAGACAGGTATCCTTCAGCAAAATATAACCAGTTTATTTTCTTCCAAAGAATATTGATTCGTATCGATTTCTGCCCTTCGCGAGCTGTCCTTGTCATTATAATCTACAGCTCCTGATTCACTTCATGCAGTTATGTACACAATACAGCGTGAGAAAGAAAGTCTGTTTAGGATTTGCTGAAATGACGGGGAAAGATGTATAAACATGTTCCAGAAAGAACTGCTTCATTCAATTGAATGTGATTTTTTCCTACACATATTTTTGAATTAGTTGTACAAATAAAATAGAGCGTTACAAACTAAAATACGATTTTACCTTGGTAATAAAAGAAACAACACAAGGACTTTGCACATACACTCGTTTTTTTCTATTTGGCTCTCGTTTCTACGGTCTCTCTGAATTGTTAAAAAAGGCCGCTCAAACTGCTTGACGAATGCCAAAAATGCAATAAATCGAACCCGGTCCAAATTGTTTTATGACGGACGAAAATATTGGAGGCAGTGTGTGAATGTGATTGACAAAACTTGAGGCTTATTTATTTTTTGAATGAGCAGATATTTCGGACGCAAATTTCGGACTCAATGTGCAACGGGCTTTAGGGGTGTCATGATTATGCAATTTAGCTGACGATTAATTGGCTATTAAATAATTGCGATTATGCCGATTAATTGTCTGTTACAAGACTTTGACAATTACAACGATCAATTACAATTAATTTATTCAATGAATACAATAAAGATACATTTAGAAATTAGAAAATTCTGTAAATAACTAGTAACATTCCCTATAGAGTGACCTTAATGTCACGTAGCCAGCCCAATAGGCCATATTACTGACAGGTAAAGCCACCAATCACGTTTCTTCTTGAGCCGCGTTACTGTTTAGAGGCGTGAAAGTGTCCCCGCAGTAACAGACCAAGGTAAATTCATGAACGTCTCAAAATTTAACAGCAACAAAATGATTAAACGTTTATTCCTGTAAACCTCGCAGATTTTTAAGAATGAAGCGCTTAGTCAATCTTGATGGATTCTTATAGCAACTGTTGTAAACACGACAGATTATTTCTTAGATCAGATGGCTTCGTGTTGTTTCCAGACGGTCTGTTAAAGAACGTGACACCCACGGAAATCCTGTGAAATTCAACCAATCAGACGACAACTTGGAACATGCTGAAGTGTTTCCAAAAAAAGTGTCTTATGCACCAAACGTTCAGCTGACGGATCGTCTGAGACTAGAGTGACTTCAACAGAAAAGACTGAGAGGATGATGTCGTCTTGCAGTGTAGATGCAGCAAATATTGAATCACTTTAATAAAACATATTAACACATAAAATACGAATTGAAACTCAATTGACAAAGAAATGACATTCAAACGTAACAGTGAGTGCAGATCAAGGACGGTGGATGTAAAATGCTGAAGATACTGCAGATCACTCTTGTTTTCTAAGGATTCACAATAATTGCGGTTATCTGAATAATTGATGAGACGATTATTTAATCTCTGTGACAGCCCAAGCAACATTTGACCCTTTTCTCACTATAGTAACCCCTGTTTCATCATGATATCTGTAGTAAAACTATGACAATACAAATGATATGATTAGTGCACGTTTACTATAAGAAAACAATGCAACATTATAATAAGTACTATATAAATAAATGTTACTTAATACACACATTACATTAAACATGACTAATGTTCTTCACTGTGAATGACTGTTGGTCACGTGTTGTGATGTCATACTCACATATGTAATAATACTCGCGGCCCGGTCGAAACTCGAAGCCCAGAGAGAACGGTGTGAAGAGCTGAAACTTCTCAGAGAACTTGAGCGGACCGTTGGGCGAGTGCGGTCGGTTACACTCCCAGCGCTTGAAGCCTTTGGCCGTGTGATCGCATGTGCTGTAACCGTCATAGTTCACCATGTAGAGCACGTAACGCTCCGTCCTCTCCTCCGGCACAGACTCCTCGTAGTGCGGGCAGAACACGTCCAGATAGTCATTTATACAGACGTCGATGTGATAGTCTCCACGCTGAAACCTGCAGACGACATGCGGATCATGAGGACATGAGTGTGAATAAATGATGAGAGAATTGGTACATTTTATCACTTTGACAAAACATATATCTGCTCATAATTGGCTGAGAGCAGGTTGAGATCATAGAGATGACGCAGGAAAAACACACGTGTGATTCTAAACACTGAAAGACGTCCAACGGCTCATCGATCTCCAGTAAAACACAAGAAACATTCATCACAACAGAAAGTGACATCATGTGTTTATAGATGAGACTGAACGACTGGAAACTGCTCGTCTCCTTATTTGAGCAAACGGACAACATGATGCTTCCAGTACAGCTAATATTCTACAAACATGAGTTTGTTTAGATACCAGTCAGAGATAAAGACTCCGTCATGGACACGTTCTCTATAAATATTCTCCACCTTCATATTCCAAACTTTAAACACATGAATAAACAGCCTCATTCCTGAACCCATCCGCTGCTAAACAGACATTTTTCAGCCGGGTTCTTGTTTTCTCTTGTCTTGGGTCAGAGAAGTGATGTGACAGAACGCTTTCATTGAAATTCTCCACTCATGCCACGTTTCTAGAAAACAATCTTTTTCCTCGCGTCATCCAAACGTGACGTGCAATGTTTCTAAAGCGTCTCTCGTGTGACAGTGTGATATAACAGCAGAGCTCAAATAAATCACAGGGTCACACGGGCAAAAAACATCACGATGGGATGGTGAAGGCCACTGAACAACACACGCTTTTACACCACAGAAATGACATTCTTAATAAGCATTATTGTCTTTTATGTGAAAATATAATTTATGGTAAAAACAAGCAAAACATTGGGTGAGAAAACTAAACTTGAATTTAGTTTGACTTTTTTCTCAAGCACCTAATTCAAGTTTATTTTGCTCACCCCATGGACAGATTTTTTGCTTGTTTTTACCATAAACTTAATTATTTTATATATTGAATTAGACCAAATATTTTAGGTAACTTTTTTGTCAAGAAATTATATTTTGATGTAAGAATGTTTAGATATTTGTGAAACAACACAAGACAAAGACACTTAGTAAGAAGTGTGTGTGTGTGTGCGTGTTTGTGTGTGCAGGTGTGTGTGTGAGGGAGTGAGTGTGTGTGTGTGAGAGTGTGTGTGCGCGTGTGTGTGTGTCTGTGTGTGCGTGTGTGTGTGTGTGCGCGTGTGTGTGTGTGCGTGTGTGTGTGTGTGCGCGTGTGTGTGTGTGTGTGTCTGTGTGTGCGTGTGTGCAGAACCCATTTGAGAATCGACTGAGCATTCCATCAAGTGAATTAAGCGAGTTAATAATGTTCTTCTTCATTACAGAACGCTTCATTAGTCCTCTTCACCCCCAGCATGAGCCCATAATGAAAGTGTAAATGTTGTGTGGGGTGTAAAGAGAGAGGATGAACGGTTGCCGCCCAACAATTAACACATGAGCGGCTTTATCAGACTTGTTAGATGAACACCTCGCCTCAGTGCTTCTCTGTGATCAAGGTGAACACCTTCACTTTAATTGATCATAAAACTAAGTATTTATGTCAAAGAATGAGATTTAACAAAAATAAGACTACAATAGAGTTCCACTAGTTAATGCATTTATTACAACTACAAATAAACATCATGTTTTACAGCATTTATTCATGACACAACTAACATTTTAGCTTTACGTTTTTAAATGAAATTGCATTTAACAAACAGAACGGTATTGTAAGTCAATAAATGACCACATGCAATCTATGAGGTGATGATGAGACCATCGGCTGAAGGTTTATCTTCTTCTGCCGTCTGGACGTGCTGTAAATCTACAACTGATCAAGATGACCTTGACAGCAGAACAGATATGTGTGAGGGACGATGTCTTAAATCTTCTAACATTACTAATATATGACTATATCATTTGTGGTTATTCAGGTTTGAATATATGAATAGGATAATCACCCCTTAAATCAACCGTAGTTATTGAAACAGTAAAGCAGCAGACTGAATTTAAGGACAGAGGTTTCATACGCTCTTATTTCTCAGCCTCGAAATATCATTTCAGAAACACACACGTCAACGGACTGAAAGAACTTGTGGTCCTTTGAGAATTTTACAAACACTATTTGGTATTACATAAATCAATACCGCAAGCTTTTTAGTGGTTACACTACCAATATTCATTCAAACGATATTATGCCAACAAAAAGATTGTTGAAAGTGAATACGAGTGTTTTATGGAGGAGAGAGAACACAGATGCTGTTTCAGTTATATTAGCACAGTTTCTTAAGGTCTATAGTGGGAGTTTAATCTGGTTTTATTTGTTATTGATAGAACACATTCTCTCCATAAATTGTACATTCACACACTGATTTCGAGAAGCCTCCTGACATTTGTGGGACTTTACACAATATCATTTAACTTTATCATCTATCTCTGCTTTTCCACAAGAAATATTGTCCGACACGAACATTCTGTCTCTTCAGTTTTACGTCTTGATTTCGCAGAGAGGCACATTCAGCAAAACACAACAGCACAAACAAAAACACTATCAATGAGATTAAACGAAGACCCATTTAAATCTCATATGTGTCTCAGATATTTCTCCTGAGAAAAAGAGTCATTAGAGTTTGAGAAGAGATGTCAACAATGTGTCAAAGTGAGCTCAGATCTGCAGCGAGGAGAGCGATCAAACATCTGATGCGTACAGTAAATGAAACACAAACTCAATCTCCTGAGCTATAAAAGACAAACATGCGAGCATTAAAGTTCTCCTCTGGTTTTTATCATTTTCTGTGGGAATCTAACGCAGGTCACAGATGTAAAGTCGACAGTGGATTATTTCTCAGAGTTGTTTACAGACACTTCTTGACCTTCACCGTCTCTATCTGCTGGATGTTCTGGTTATCTCTGAGGGAACGGACGACAGGATCATTGTGATCCAGACACATCTTTGTTACGCTTCAGCTGTGGAGAAGTTCACACAGTTTACATCATTTATTAACCTCTGATTATAAACCTGATGACGTGATGACATCACTGTTTTATCTCCAATCTGAACTCTTCTACATTGTGTTTGTGAAATGTGTGTGTGTGTGTGTATCTCTTAAACGCTCAATCTCATAACAATCACACACAGCTGCATGAGCTGGAGCTCAATAAAGATCCATCAGACAGCAGAATGACTGTGACCCGTCGACCGGAGCCAGAAAGAGTCAGAGAGACTCTCTGTGATAAGAGCTGACTGCATCTCACCAGCCTTCTGCTCTCACTGATGCTTCACACACATAGACACATACACACACAAACACACTGAGATACACACACACACATAAACACTGAGACACACAAAGACACAAACACACAGAGACACACACTGAGACAAACGCACACATGCACACTAACACAAACACACGCAAATACGCAAGCACACACACACACAAACACAGAGAGACACACACACACACACTGAGACAAATGCACACTAACACAAACACACGCACATACGCAAGCACACACACACTGAGACGCACACAAACACACAGAGACACACACACGCACGTACACTCTCATATGTGTATTTTCTCAGACTGTGAAAGGTTCATTACATGGCTGTTTAGTAAATAAATAAATGTTTATGAAATATTGATTTGAGAGTACATGATATTTTTGGAGAATATATTTAGAGAGAGAGAGAGAGAGACCAGAGTTGATGTAGGAAATCACTTCAGAACAACACAATTTAAACTGTTAAGTGATCAATATACTTTTATATCTGAGGGAACATGACAGTATTGACCCATCATGTGTCTCACACATCATTACACAACACACACAACACACATGATACAGAACAAACACTGTCCTCATGAGACACAAAACACATCTGTGATGGAATCTCAACACATTTCTAAAGCTGTCTGTCTGTCTGCTGAGAAATGAAGCTTATTTCTGAAACTAGAAGTATTAGATGCTTTTACTCTCATCACTCTTAGTGTCGATGCTTAATTCATTCTCATTCTCATTTACTTTTTTGTTTTTCAAAGTAAATGACCTCATCATTTCAAATACCAGCAGAATATACAAACACTGGACGTTTCTTCAGTGCTACGCCACTTTATCATCAGCAAACCATAGAAAAGTTGTAGGTTGTTCTCAAACAGTTGCTCTGTTCCCCGAGGGCCACTATAGCTAGCAGGAATTCGGAAGTCCACGACAGCCCCCTTCCCATAAAACCCTGCGGGAGGTTTGACAGAAGTCGTCAACAGCTTGTCTTTATATTCCACAGAAGTCCACCTGCTCTCATTTCAAGCTCTCGACTCGATATGAGAAACAGCTGCTTCAATAAAACGTCCTCGTGTGTCAGCGCAGGTAATATTCACAGCCGTATAACGTTCTCATGACAACATCAGCTGGATTTCCCTCCCTGAGGAGTTTACCGATGAAGGTTCCACCGTCTCGCCAACTGAGAGACCATTTAACATGTGCAGCACACGTGTGTAACACGCTCTGATAATCTCACCGCCAATAGACACCAGGTTCTACTTTTGGAAAAGAATGCGTGCAAACCATCCAGAACGGTCAGGAGGCGCGCGAGATTCTCATAGACACATAATAAAAAACAAGGCTGCATTCCAGTCCATTCACGATCTGAACTACACTACGTAGTATGCATCCTTAGGATGAGTGTATCCCAATTTATAGCTAAATTACATTCACATGTATTCATTAAAAATTATATTTTGTCAGAGCCAACGATAAATCTACAAAGCTGTTTATAGAATTATATAATATTCAGCTATTAACAAATCATTTTCCCCCCCAAAATAAAATTATTTCATCATTAACTCACCCTCATAAGGATTCAAACCTGTGTGTAAATGTCTTTGTTCTGCTAACACAAGGGAAGATATTTGGAAGAATGTCAGTAACCAAACAGATCTCACCCCCATTGACTCCATAGTATTTATTTTAACCTACTATGGCGGTGAATGCGGGATGAAATCTATTTGGTCACTGACATTCTTACTAATATCTTCCTTTGTGTTCATCAGAACAAAGACATTTACACAAGTTTGAAACGATCTCAGGATGAGAAAATGATGTCAGAATTTTCATTTTTGGGTGAACTGTCCCTTTAAATGCACCAGCTAAAAATATTAAATGTAAAAAGTAATTTAGCTAGATGACAAGACTAAAACGCAAATGCTAACTGTGTGCAAACAAAGTATTTTTATATTAACAATGAAAAGTACACTCTTATCACAAGATCTTATAGTTCCAAATGTAGGAAATGTAATTATAAAGTCAACAAAGGTAACAGAGAAGTACATACTTGAGTGTGCAGTACACAAAATGTCATTATGTATGTGATGTTGCAGAAGTGATCTGGTCACAAGGACATGCGTGTCAAACAGAACTCATCTCATGTGTTTGTGGTGTGTATAAAGCGACGCGTCAACTCTGGAAACATCTGCGTTTCTGAAGCAGCGATGCGTCGGGTCTGATGTGCGCTTTCTGTCGGGTCAGAGAAAGTTCATCACATTTACTGCGGATTAAAATCAACAGGTCATCCGTCACAAACCCTCACGCGTCTCCTCACCTCCGGCTGCGAGCGCAGGTTTATTTTAGAAAGACGACAAACGGATGGACGCAGTGTAAACTCGCCTCCATCTCTATTAATATGTTTAGACAATTTATTCATTATTTCCCCGCAGGAACGACGTTTACTGGGATAACAGAAATGAGAATATAAACTTCAAATCACGGTTCTTACGTTTGTCTTTTTCCAGCATTTGTTTTGCTGTCTCGCACGCTCACGTCATTCCAGTTGAGGGACGGTTACGTTTATTTTAACCGGTCAAAAAAGACGAATATTTCCTTTTACAGATCGTTTAAGACAATTAACTTCCATGTGACCCGTCAAACACATTCAGACACATAAAATCAATCTGGAGAGAGTTTTGTTCCTCCGCTGATTTTAGAAACTGAATTTACGAGGAATAAAACAGACTCCCGAGTATCGCTTCACAATAACATTTTCAGCCCATACAATGCAACCGATACAATACAATAAGTAAGTGTAAAGAAATTACAGGAAATTACAGACAAAATAAGAGTAATCCCTTACTTTACTCTTTCAAGGGAAAGTAATTATATAACATTAACTCATTACTTAGTAACTAGTTACACCCAACACGGCAAAACACACAACCACAGATATCCACAATACGACTAACAAACACGTGTCCCGTTAGCTCCGTCGCTCTCTTTTTCCTCTTTCTCATGGTGACATCAGCAGAAGACTAAAGTCATTTCAGAAATTTATGATGAAAGACACAAATGAGACCAGAATGAGCAAATAGAAGAGTAAAATAAACACAACACATTCATACACTATTAAAAATAAATGTGCTAATAAATATTTTTCATAGCGGTGCCACAGAAGAAGCATTTATGGTTCCCCAGAGAACCATTCTGTTCAAAATATTTTCTCTTGCCTGTTTACAGCCTAAAAAATACAAATGCTTTACCTTTCTTTTGTCTCTTTTGTTCTCATGCACAGGTTCTCTGTTAAAGAGGTTTTTGGGTATCAGGAGGGTTAAACGGTGAAAATGGTTCTTCTATGGCATCATTTAGCACCTGTGTCTGAAGAGCGTAGTGTCGTTCATTTAGCTCAGACTCCAGTCATCTTCTGCTCTGATGACACGTCAGGTTTTCAGGTACGAGGCCAGAACGCCTGCAGATAATCTGCACAATCTGTGCAACTGCAAACACACCACAGAGAACGAGTGACACGATCCGTCGTTGGGACATTTTGAGTAAAAGTTGTGTAGCAAAAGATGACGTTGATTTACAGTAATAACAGAACTCGAGTTGTACTAATGCATCAAAGCATTTCAGTATTCATTATGAAAGATGTTTTATTTTGATTCGTAGATTCTTTAACCCTCATATTGTTTGGATCATTGTGTTCATTGTTAATTCCGTAGTTGTGCATTTAATCGCCACATCGATCGTGGTGAACAAACACAAACAAACCGTGTCTCTTGAATAAACCGCCTGAAAAACAGCAAAGCGAATCAAGCTATTTTCTGTGAGTCATAATTCAGGCTACGCAAGACTCGTCAAACACCGTCTGTCTCTCATTCAAAGTGGATTTATCCCACACGCACAAGAACTCAAATCAATACCGGCCCGAGACAATTAAGATAACTGAATCTCCACACGACTGAAGGACATTTTCTCCTTTCACAAAAAAGACAAAAACAATGCGAATAAACCTTGAAAACTCAACCGCGTGGTTTGACCTCTCTTAAAGGGACACTTCACCCAAAAATGAAAATGTAGTCATCATTTACTCATCCTTCGAGTCGTTCGAAATGTGCATAAGATTCTTTGTTCTGATGAACACAGAAAGAATGTCAGTAACACAACAGATCTCAGCACATATTGACTCTCAGAGTAGGAAAGATTACTTGTTCTGTCGAATGCAAAAGAAGATATTTTGAAGAATGTGGCACAGCAAACAGTTCTGGGGCACTTTTAACTGCCATTGTTTTTTCCTACTATCGATGGGTGTTGAGTTCTGTTCGGTTATACTCATTCTTCCAAATATCTTCCTCTGTGTTCATCAGAACAAAGATATTTATTCACATTTGGAATGACTCGAAGGTGAGTACTAGTGACAGAATTTTCATTTTTGGGTGAACTGTCCCTTTAAAACACTTCTATATCCAGGATTGAAAAGCACTCTGAGGATTCTCCAGTTCGCAGCCGGTCGGCTGAAGGAATGAATTCTGTCCTGTCAATTAGGATTTGACATGTGGGGCAGGTCTGTGACCTCTGACCCCGGCGGTCACATCTCATGCTGCAAAGCCGGCGTTCATGAGCAACTGAATGAAGAATGGAGTCAGAAGCAGAGGTCAGACTCCTGCGGAGGAGATGCCAAAGTCACACTCGGACTGTGAACGTGCTCAGACAGCTTCTCTCTACCGTCTAATTAAAGTCAAAATAAAAAAAACAATAGACGTTTCAAATAAATATGCGCTAGTGAGCAGTAAAGTTGTAGATCTGAAATGCTGAATGTGTTTTGAGGAATATCAATGCAGTTGTGACGCTGTAATGACGCCCCGAGGGCAACACAAGCATGAAGAAGAATGTAAGATGAGTTTAAATACTCTCTACTACAGCAATATTTACAGTCTGACTGTCTGTGTTATTAATGTAAGTCTGTTGTGTACATTAGTCCTGAAGTTATGATTATACATCACTCCGCTCATGCTGCTCAAGCTTTAACTAAAAAAATGAAACCTGTTTAATGAAACCTGCATAAAAAACCAGACAAAAATATAAACATAACAAATGTAAACGGAACCGTTCATGAAAACATCACCATCATGAACTGCTGTTATAGTAAATATTAGATTGATAGAAATCACACACAGGACTTTCCATTGACTCATATACTGTACAACTCCACCTCCTCTCTCCTATTAAAACCCTAAATCAAATATTCTGCTTTATACATTCTCAACACAACTGAAATCATCATTTAGTTTGATTTAGAATCAATCTCCGTTATTGGGAAACTAAGCTCTTACAAATAAAGATGCTTAAAATATTGTTCACAGCGATGCCATTGAAGAAGCATTTTTGGTTTCATAAAGAACCGTTCTGTTAAAGGTCCTTTAAAGCAGTCCGTCATCAAAATAAAAGTCCAGCTAATCTCATTACAAACCTGCTACTAAAAATGTGCGAAACAGCAAAAGAAAAAAATAAGATATAAGATACTGGTTCATATTAACATAGTTGTACGCCACAAAAAAAAGGAAACACAGAATCCAGAAAAATAAAAACGGAAAAATTAAATTTGGAAAAAAATCATACAAAACGGATTTCATATGTCCCTGGATTATTAATCAACTGCATGGAGGCAATGAGTTGATGTCTGAATATCCTTTTTCATTCTCTGAGCACAATAATGACTGTAAATAGCAACAGCACAGACTTTATTTAAATATATTAAAGAAATGATCCATTTTAAGTCAAATTTGAGTTCATGTTGTCTTATTGTATTTTTATCTTAATTTACATCTACATTTAGGAACATTAACAGTTGTGTCTCTCTTAAAACGTTAAAAAGATCCAATTGATGTTCAGTAAAATAAATTGAATGCAGAAAAACTGGATAGTATTGTGTAGTACTGTATGCGATTGACCAATATCTGTATTGGTATTGGCTGATAGTTATCGGTAATCGGTATCGGCCCAAAAAAATCCTAACGGTGCATCCCTAATTATTAGTTATAGCCTATTTAATCAATAAGTGTAACAAAATATAAAATATGAGTAAAGTTAAAAATAAAATAAAAATCCATCAGCCCCCTCTATCATGACCCCTGAGGTGATTACATCACATCAGCGAGCGCATTAGGTGCTCAAGTCCATTTAAAGCACCACATTAAACAGTCCCATGTGTGCACACAGATTCTTTTTCAGGCTTTATTTGTTCAAATGAAACGTTGTATAATATTGACCAAAGACAACACAGGGTGGACAGTTCCGCCCAATGTTTGTCTACTTTACCCACCTCCGAGTATAGTGGGGGTCTCGAGTCCATGGCACTGTTATTTGGGTGGTCGCGGGCTGAAAAGTTTGGGAACCCCTGCTTTAGAGAACCATCTCTTTTAAACTTTGTTATAATCTAAAGAAGCTTTTTCGCCGCAAGGAACCTTTTGTGGAACAGAGATGTTCTTCAGATGTTAAAGGTTTGACCTTATGAAGCACATTTTTGTACCTCCAACTTTCTGCTGTTGTCTCAACAGGTCTTCAAAGATATTCACAAAGACGAACCCTATAATGTTTAATACTTTACAATCTTCGTTTTTTTATCAATAATATACAACAACATTTTATTTATTTTTTCTATTGTGGACATGTGTGTGACAGGTTTGTTGATTTGAACTCTCCGTGTATATAATTCACAGCCATGTGATGTTGTTTTCTTATTGTGTCTGAGATTTGCCTGAACAAGTTTCAAACCCCCATAATTCCACAGTGTAAGTGATGTGCTCATCACACCCTCATATCTTCAGAGCACACGAGAAGTTTATCATCGGCGCTTCCACTTGACCCGTTTACTCAGAATGAGACTTGTGGAGGTCGGCTCGGGTCAGGTTTGCTGTAAATCCAGGATGATAATCATGAGGGTTTGGTTTAAAATAAAAGATGAAAAACTGCAGATGAAGAAGGTTCAGGGCGAGAGAGGTTAAACATAGCGGCGCTGACAGGACGTCCGGCCTCTGCTTGTCCGCAGACACCCTGCAGCTGTTGTGTAAACTCCCGCTGGCTCTCTGCAGGGTCTGTCAGAGGTTCTGCTCGCTCACAGCGGGTCTGAAGAAACAGCAGCTGAATGCTTCACGCGCGCTCCCATTACCACCCAGCGGGGGCCGTCTTCACCAGCTCATTGGCAGCCACGTCCGTGTCATGTTTGGAGCGTCTGAGCGAACGGGATGCCATTGGCCGAGGCAAATATAGCCCCGCGCATCTCAACAGCCGTGACTTATGAGGGTTTGGTTTACCTGCAGGTGTTTCTGCTTCAGAGGGGCGTAAATCACAGAGTGGTTTGTCCAATCAGCACTTGATTTATTTGGTAGCGGGAGCTTTAGCTGACAGAGAACGGCTGACGGTTAATTCTAGAGTTCTCATAAACATCAGTCTGAAATGAGCCGTCTCTCTCTCTCTCTATGTCTCTCTATATGTCTCTCTCTCTCTCTATCTTTATCTCTCTCTTTCTCATGTTAATGTCCCTATAAATTCTCTGAGATTAAAAAAGTTTGCTAAGAAAGAAAGATTTATAGAACAGATACAATGACGCTCTGGTAATATTTTTAGAGTGAAAATTAAAACTTGTCTAATTTAGTTTATGAATACACTGTATAGAGAACAAAAATACATTTTTAAATGTCTTAATAACAACAATTATATATTGTCATAACTAGAAGTTACAAGAGGAATGTCACGCACATTCTCTTCTTCATTTACATTCAAAATAAGAGGATAAATATCAAAAGAAAAGCACTGGATGGAAAATGCCATTTACCGGCTGAAGGACTCTTTTGATTTAGAGCTTGAGATTATGAGAAATATACCATCCATATCTATGAGAGAGTCATGCATGATCAGACTTAAATTGAAATGCTTACCGTCCTCTCTCTCTCTCTCTCTCTCTCTCTCTCTCTGTCTCTCTCTCTCACTCTCTCTCTCTCTCTCTCTCTCTCTCTCTCTCTCTCTCTCTGTCTCTCTCTCTCTCTCTCTCTCTCTCTGTCTCTCTCTATCTCTCTCTCTCTCTCTCTCTCTCTCTCTCTCTCTCATAGAGTGCGTGACAGATAGAGTCACTAGAAGCCATATGTTGGTCCTGAGATTCTGACTGTGTCCGGCTGACTCGCTGTCTGCTCAGTTTATGAGCTAACAGACGCTGTTTTACCATCAGACCCTCATTCCAAAGCTCCATAATCTCTAATGATGTCATACAAATATAAACTTCATGAGACCTCACACAGAATGTTTCTCTCAGTGACACGAGCTGGATGAGCATCATCTAACATTGATCCTGTGATTCTACAGTTTACTTGATGTTCTTACGACGTCTTTTACCAACTCACATAAAACCATCGTGAATACCATGATACTGTACTCATATTGATAATATCATATTTTAAATTCATATTTTGGGACAGAAGAAAAACAAGTAAAGTATCATAACATATGATGGTTTTGAATACTTCAAACAAATCCGCAGTAAATTACAAAGTCAGCGGAGCGTGAGGTAGAAGAAGAGAACTGTTCTCATCAACATTCACATCATGAAGAAAAACACTATTAACATTCAGTAAATGTGTCTCTGTGAGCTGTTAAATGATGATGGGATTATTATTAAAGTGCTAATAACATCATTCATCTATCTGATCATTAGTGTACATAATGACAAAGAGACAGTGATGAACACCACCAGAAATACATCAACACACACGCGTGCATGCACACACATATATACACACACATACATACATGCACACATACACACACACACACACATATACATGCACACATACACACACACACACACACACACACACACACACACATACATGCAACATGTTTTCATGGTTGCTCTGCGGTTTCTATGGTTTTCTGTTAGCTAGAGTTCACCTGAATCCATAACACACACACACACACACACACACACACACACACACACACACATACATACATACACATACATGCACATACACACACAAACCGAGTTACACAAACAGATCCCAACCTGCTGTCCAGTTTGTGGTTTGTTTCAATCTCTGATAATAACTATAAACAGACAAATGTGTGATGTTGACTTTATTAAACACTGATAACAGACACCGAAGGGATTAAACCAGCAGGTGAAGACACACACACACACACACACACAGGGAATCAGAGTGGTCTGGCAGCTGCTGTTTGTTGGAGATGAACACATCTATCTTATATTTACCTGTCAAAAATAATAATACAGGATTTTCACACGAGAAGCTCTTTGAAGGAGTTTGTATCCTGACACACAGTTTAGTGTTTCCTCCATCAGACGCCCACTACACCGTACACACACCATCAGACGTCTGATGTCCTTACAGTAAATAATCATACTTCAAGACCTTTCGTTAAGTATTCTTACATCACAAGTACACTAATATTAATGCAGTAGTAGTGTAGAAGTAAGTGAAATCTCAGAACTACTTGGGACTAATTTGGACCATTATTTAGTTTGTGAAAGTGTACAGTAAGTCAAACTGGAGTGAGGACTGTGTTTTTGTATCGTAACTCAACTACAAGTGAACTAAACTACATACAGTTTACTATGAAATCTATCAGATCAAAAGGTTTTATAGGCTGCTCAATCAAATCTGTAAGTATCATTTTTAGTATATCTCCATAAAAAGTACAAGTTTACAGCACATAGACGTTTCACTCAGTTCAAGTCAAGTATACTCAAGTGCCCAGTCCACAGACATTCGACTGAAAGTACGCTTCTTATTTTTAGTCGTAAAGAAGTACACGACTAGCACACTTGAATAAGCGTCTTTGTTGTGCGGCAGGTGAGCCTGAAGCTGTTTGGATGACTCTTCACCGACCGTCTGCATTCCCATATCATCTCAAACCATTAAACTGCTCCAACGTGAACACAACCCAGACATTTAAAAGAGGAAGCTGCCGTCAAGGTTTATTTTCTCTGAAATAATGTTAGCCGAAGGATAAATTCACCTTGACCTTCATCCGCAGCGCTCTCACGCTGATGCAGCGCCGAGAAATCCGTTCGGAGCGAGCGGGGAGCGTTTTGGCAGGTGTTGAAATGTGGGCCGCGGTCCTTGTGGACGCGTAAGCCTCGCTCGGCCAGAACACGAGAACGCGGCGTAGTTTTTACGGGCAAAGCAATAAACCTCCACCCCAGCTGTCCGACCGCTGCTCTCACATCACATTCCATCCCACAATCCTCTCCGGCGAGGTGCGTGTGGATTCAATTCAAGCGTGAAGGAGCCACTGTGCTCCGTATGTCCACCGAACACGACGAGCGCTCGCCTCACAATCCCTGCAGCGTATCGGATGATCCAGCGAACTTCCGAAATCACCGAAACAGAATATTCAAGAAGAAAAACATGAAGTGGGCTTTCATTTGATCCGTGGGGGAATTAACATGACTGAGAGGAGTGGGCGTCCCACACCGAAGAAGAGATTTAACACGAGATTATATAACATACGAACAGAACACGTGTGCGCTTCAAGCTGTTCTTACATGTCTTCATACATTAAGAATCAACGATCACCAGTTCTTCACCAAAACAGATTTCACACAAAAATCTTTTTTATTCATTTAATGCGTATAGATGCTTATAGAATAATTAATCAAAGTACAAGATTATTTATTAACTTTTACATTTCTCTGTAAAACAAGACGCTGGACATCTGACACACAATTTCCCTTTCTTTAAACATCACCAGTTATCCCATGAGAAGGAACATTTGCGTGTAAAATCTCGTTAACATTTCACTTGTTTCTCCAACACAAAACTGAGATGAAATGGAATGCGAGAAAAAGAGTTTCAGAACTCACTCATGTCTCAAACTGTGCTCGCGTTTGCCAACATACCCCAAACTACAATCAAACGTCAGACGACTACATCATCTCAAATATTTATCCTCACATTCCTTCCCGAGATAAACAACTCTGGACTCAAACTGCATGCATGTTTATTTTTCATTTAAAGGGGTCATATGGCGCGAATCCCTGTTTTTCTGTGTCTTTGTTATAAGCATGTATTCGACACGTAAAATTGTAGAAATGAAAGTGTGTGTACAAAAGATGCGTTCTATCTAAGAGTGAATGTTCACCCAGACCTGCCTCAAACGCCTCGTGTAACCAAAACCCCACAAATCGATGTCAGTTGGTGGTCTGATTCGACTAATAGAGCGTTCCCACCAAACGCGACTTGTGCGAATAAATCACACTGTTCAGGCGTAGTTGGATGCTTGAACATTTTGACTTTACTCGCTTCATTCGGGCGTAAAATTCACTTCACAACAGACGGGAATTCACATCATGGGAGGGGCTTCTGCCAGGCTGCTCTAGTCTCATATATATATATATATATAGCTCAAATTCAGTAAAGAGCGTTTTTTACAACTTACCAGATTGTCCGACCTCCATTCTTCCAAGTAAGATCCTTTCTATTCCTGTTTTGATAAAAGTAAGATGTATCGTACATCTCCAGGTTTCCACATACAGCAACAATGATGTTGTTGTTTGGGATTTCTGCCTCCGCTCGCTACGTCAATCACGTCACTACTAGTGCAAACTCCTGATTGGTTTACGTGGTGTGAATTTTACCTAAAGTTCAGATTTATCAACTCGCCCTAAACGCTCTATTCGTGGCGCCTCACTCGCGTGAATCGCGCCGTATGATGTCATATCACGTCTTTGCATTTACTTAACATGTAAATCACTCACGCTTAACGCTTCATTCGCGTTTGGTGAAAACACTCAGTACGACCGCCAAAATGTATAAGGTGGTGTACCCATGGGCGCCGTAAAGGGGTGAAAGGTTAGGACGATTCTAAGGGCCAAGTCTGATTTAGGGCCCAGAAGAGCAGACCACCTTTTTATTTGCCTATTTGTAGGGGGCCCAGAAATTTTGGTTTCCATAGGGCCCAGAATTTCTGGCGGCACCCCTGGGTGTACCTGTCAGTACAAGAGGAACCTGATGTTCCAAATATGGTCAGAGGCGTTACATTTCCCTCACACGCTTGCAGTATTCCACCAATCATTACACACTGGTGAACTGGCCAATCAGAGCACACCTCGCATTTCAGAGCCATGAGCTTTGTAAAAAATCAGTGTAATTCAGAGAGGCGGAGCAAAGAGGAGATACAAACATGCACGTTGTGTGGAAATACAGCTTTTATCAACCTTAAATCGTGTTTACACATTACATTAACTCTTAAACAAACCAGAATATTCCTGTTAGCTGTGTCATATGACCACTTGAAGAAAAACATGAAAAAGTTGGAAACTCTGGAGATGAGTAAAAATCAAAATTGAGATGTAAAAGAGCAACGTCTGAGCAATAGAGTTTTCCTCTGAGGGTCCTCGTACCAAAACAAGCGTTTATGAAGTAAGTGTGAAGCGTCTCGAGGGAGTGACTGTCAGCATCTTCTGTTGTGTTTGTGTTCTGTCAAAGACACACAGCTGGAGATAAAGAAATGTGTCATTGTGTGTCGGTCTTCAAACATCTATTCATGTCCAACAAAGACAGACTGAAGAAAGCACGCGTTACTGAACTGTGTTTTCACTTCTGCAGCGGATTCTCAACAACTAAGACTCACATTCACCTGCAGCTGTTATATACTGTATGATACAACATTTATATTGACCCTCATATAAGTTCAAATTTATTTTTAAATCATGAATTTTATCATGTTTTGATTGTGTTAGTTAGCTGTATTTGTTGAGTTATTATAGCTTAAATCAAAACAAACCAACTGCAGTTTGATTGATATTAATTGGAATGGACAAATATATTTTTTAAAATGAAATTTTCTCATTTTGGAAATAAACTCTTCAAATATATTAGTAGAATATGAACTATAGTTTTTTTCCTATAGTGCCTTTCAAAATTTTCTTATTTTTACATTTTCCATCGCGCCAAAGCATTTTACACAGATAAAAATGCTTTTTTAAAATTGAATTTCAAGCAGATTCCGAGTGTCCCTACTGTGAGATGTGAGTCCTCCCATCATCTATCCAAAACAAACCCTCCAGGCCTCCACGAATCTCCTCACACGGTGTAAGAGAAGACAAACATCCCACAGCCGTGTGCTTCAGGAGCTTCTGTGCTGTGAGTAACCCAAACATTCCGTCACGCTTTCCACCTCTCATCCGTTCACAGCCGGTGTGATGATTTACAGACATCAGGTGTGGTTGTTGTTAGTACAGTAGGTGAGCGAGGTGATGATGATGTCTGTACATTATACAGGACGGATGTTTGTCCAGCAGATCTGCACTGGGACTTCTGACATGAGCAGACCACTATCGTCTCTGTCGTGATGAGCCGGCGGACACGGAGGGACATTTGATCACACAGATGACCCTGATGAATGACAGATAATCTTCATCTGCCCACGAGGAAAGAAAATCACTTCTGTCCTACATTCATATATTAATCTCTCTCTCTATCTCTCTGTTAGTGTTCTGTCCTGATCTCGCTCTTTATTTCTCATCTGAAGATCATCGCCATTTTCTTTCTTTCACAGTTGGAATAACAGGGATGTTTATCAGAGAGCCTGTGGTACTACAACAGGAGTAGATTTGGTCAAAAAAATTGTCAATTTTTGTAATTCAACATAAGTAAGTGATAATCACATTAATAATCCCCTCAGTGTAATCACTGAAGGGGTTTATTTCACGATAACAGCCGGCTGCTTGTACATTATCCCGCTTATTACACAGCTACTTGACACATGAGAAAAAACTGGACATTAAATGTGAATTTGAAATATTTGATAAACTCATTATTACCGAATGCAGACCATCCGTGAGGAAAAGCCATTTAGATTTGGTTTTAAAGTAAGAAACGACGTTCAAACGTCACAAACAGGCAAATTGGGATTATTCATTTGTAATTACAATATCATATATGTTATTAAAATATGTATTTATAATAAATGTTTGTGTAATATTAAACTATCCCTCTCAAAATGATTTGCAACATACTGGTTACAGAACCTAGCAGGAGAAACTCATGTGCTGCACAATAAATGAGTTACAAAAACTATAACGTTATCAAATATTAAGGCTGATCAATTAGGACAAAAAACATAATCATGATTATTTTGTCCACTATTGAGCTCGGGATCATTCAACATGATTACTTATTTACTTTTGAAACAACACAAGTAAAAACTAAAAAACTTGTCTTTCAAACTGAATTCAAGTAATGAATGTAAAGAAATAGCACAGCTGAACCGCTGGAAAGGAAAGGGGTGCGAAAAGAAAAGAAGAAAAGAGAGGATCCTTGCTAAATGGAAAGCAGTATAAGGATGGTTTTACCTCGACTGTTTTGTCTTTGTAAGTGTTAAAGGGGCAGAATTGATGACCACGATTAATTTTCGGTTAATTGCCCAGCCCTTTCAAATATGACACACATTTATATTTAAATTATTTCAGCTGAGACACGAGACATGTCACGTCTGGGGACAGTCCATAGGCTAATGAATTTTATACAAAAAAATTTTTGTACAAACTGTATATTCTATCCCCTAAACCTAATGACCATAGAAAACTTTTAACATTTTCAAAAGATATCGTTCTGTACGATTTCTGAGCTTTGGGTCCCCTCGGTTTTGCTCCCAGTGACACGAGTCCCCATGAGTTGGTCTGTAGGTCCCCACCAGGATATGAAAACAACTCCACACACACACTTTGAGTAGCAGACACAAGAGCACTTGTGCGAGTGTAAGACGGAGAGCTTCGAGTCATTATGCAGGAATGTTTTTGTTCTTTAAACTCATTTAGTGCTGGCAGAAACCCCACAGGTTCATCAAGCTCAGCAATTAAACTCAAGAGACGCTCGCATCCATTCAGCTTCAGGCTCCTGCGCAAGAAACAAGCACACATCTCTAAAGCGGCACAAACAATGTTTAGAGGACCTCTCGGGAGAGAGAGAGAGATGCTCGCTGAATGCCATAATGGAAACTCGGTGCTCTGCCATCTCGCCCTAACACTACAAAACTCCATAAAATTAAAGATCCCTTCCGCCCGAGGAGCCATTAATATTTATAACCGCAGACGCAGGAAAAAGAAAACAATTCAATTTAAACACAAGCAAAAGGCCAAAGAAGAAGAGAGAACAGTGAACGAGCAAAAAGACAAATGGTCAGGACGCTGGTTTGTGTGTTATATCTAATAAGAGAGAGAAGATGCAGCAGTTCTCCGGAGAACCAATTATCAGACGGACAGAACCTGCACGCCGTGCAGTCGTAAAGCACCGTCTGCTTTGATTTAGCGCAGACGTTTAACGGTATATAAAAGCTGCTGGCTGATCTTCAACCTCCACCCAAACTCTGTTACAGCTGCCATCTTTATCAGCTGCTATTTGTTGCGTCTCAGCGCTGAGTTGCAACAGGTACGGCGTGTGTGTGCGCCCGCATGTAATGAGGAGGGTGGTCCGCAGACACGGCAGGTAATTGGTAATTGGATGCTATTATTGAGGCTAGCTCACCTCCCGCTGAGATCACCTCCGAGCGCTCAGTTTCAGCTTTACATTCAGCCAGTGATCAGTAAGAGCGTCGTGGCAGAATGCGTGTTGCTCTCGCAGGTGAGGCGTGTCTGGAATGCAGATGCACACGTGCTAACACGCACTAACACGCGCTCCGTCTCCATGCAGAGCTGCTCTCCGGAGATGTTCTAGACGCTGTTGCATTTTTTATTCGTATGCGCCTGTCGCTAAAAACACTCAAGGGTTTCCATCTTGCGGGTGATTTGTCCCCGATTTTTGGAAACGGGATGCAATTAACCGCAAGGCATTGTGGGTACAGTCCGCCCACTCTAAATATAAGGAGCTAAACTTTAGACTGCAAGAGAGCGGCTTGTTCGTGAAACCTAATAAAGCGTCTTTGACATGAACACGATGTGTATTGATAATAAATCACGCCATGATTGAATTCCACCGAAATAAGAAATGAACCCACATAAACACTAGAGTAGTATACACTACAATTCACTAAACTAAACCATATTTACTATAGTAAACTGTAGTATAATTTGTTATATGCTTAACCATAGTAAACCAAAGTATATTGTGGGATACTTGGATATTTACTTTGGTAAACTCTAGTACTAACATACTGTGGTGTATTACTTTATAAGTATACTAGTTTACTATAGTTAATACTTTCATTTACTACAGTTTACTATACTAAATGCTAATATTTCATACAGTTTCCTAAAGTAAATGATAAAAGTAAACACAGTATAGTATAGTTTAGTATAGTAAATACATACATTTACAAAACTTTACCATAGTAAATGTTAAAACGTGCTATGGTACACACTAGTGAACTAAATAGCATGCAATGGTAAACTTGGTAAACAGTAGTATACTGCGGTATACTTTAGAATACATGTATACTACTGATCAGTACAGTAAATATTATTGTATATTGTAGTCTACAATGGTATTTACTGTAGTATACTGTAGTGTATTTTAAAAAGTAACGTTGCGTACTATAGTTTGCTGTGATATTTACTTCAGTCAATTATTAAACGGTAGAAAATACAGTAGTAAACTTCAATATTTTCTATTGCAAGGTTACAAAGAATGTAGGAATATGAATACTGTACAATATTATAGAATCTTTATGTGAGATCACAGACATCGCTGTCATCTGCAGAGTTTAGATGAAAAGCTGTTATCAAACACAATTTTGATTCTGAGCGAGATGGAAACACGCCACATTCGGTTCACACAGCGTCACGCCAGCCTCTTACAACATGTCATTCCATGGATAAAATAATAATGATGACTGGAGCTTGTGTCACCTCAGGGACGGTGAGGAAACACGTGAAAGGTAATTGGCTAGAAATCCCCCCCCTCCTCTCAGCAGCCTGTTGAATGACAAGGGAGCTAATTACAATCTGATTCGCCCATTAAATGATACGAGAACAGACAGGCAACAGTCGCTCCCAGGCTACTTTTAATTATATTTACCTATAATGTGACTGACCTCGGGACAGTGAAGGGAAATTGAACGCCTGGTCGAGCTTTTCCTGCCGTCTGAATCCAAATGTGATTTGTGTAATTAGAGAAACACATCTGCTTCCCATTAGAGAGAGAGAGAGAGAGAGAGAGAGAGAGAGAGAGAGAGAGACAGAGAGAGAGAGAGAGAGAGAGAGAGAGAGACAGAGAGAGAGAGAGAGAGAGAGAGAGAGAGAGAGTCACGTGACACGCTCCAGTAAAACCAGTCGAGTACAAAACAAGACTAATAAACCCGTAAAAGCGTGCGGTTGCTTTTTTTATTTCACTCACATGTTCTGTTTTAAAGTAAATGTGTTGAACACATACCACCCGTGAGTTGCGTGTCTGTCACACTTCTGACAGCCGGCTGCGGCGTTCAAATGCGTTCAGGGTGAACCGGCAGGTATATTCCTCAGAGAAAGCACACGAATTGAAAACGTTTCGTGTATTGGCTCCTGTGACATATGGCATCATATTTTGGTGGGCAAAATAGCATTGGGTTTCATCTGAGATGACGCGTGCTCGGAGGGTTAAAGTGCCTGAAATTGCCACTTACTTCGGCGTCGCTTCAAACACATTTTCGAGTCAGAGGTTCTGAATAACGCTGCATCTCTGAAAGCCTCTTCTCAGTCATATTCTTCATGTTTTCATCTGTTCTTAACCTGCTCACGTCAGCTCCCACATCATCACATCAGTTCCACAACAATCCAGAGGAACTTTCACTCGACACTTTTAATTGATTTCACCTCATCTCATTTATCCAACTCAACAGCTCCACGGTAAACAATATTCACCATTTCTCACTGAAAGCAGTTTTCCCGACAGTTACAGATGAAGAAATGCAGAAGAGCGTCTTATCTCATCCCCAGTGTTGGGTGTAACTAGTTACTGAGTAATGAGTTACTTTAATTTAATTACTTTTAATTTGCTTTCGGTTTTTAAAACCCATCTTAAAACATTTTTTATCGTCTTGTATTTAATACAGTATGAGAGGTGCTTTTTATTGTACGGTGGACATGTGTATTTCCTGCACATGTAATTGTATATATTTTTTATTTTACCCTTTGTATTTGTTTTACTTTTATTATGTCTGTACAGCACTTTGGGGAACTGGTCTGTTCTATAAAACTGCTTTATGTAATAATCCATGGCTAGCAGTCCATTAAAGGATTTTATAAACTGGTCAGTTCTGGTCCTATATTCTGATTGGCTGAGTGGAGCTCTAAGCCGTTATAAAATCCCCCGATATATAATGGCTGACCGCACCACATAGCCTAAATATCATTTTATTGACTTTATTTTATGAAACCTCGCTGAGCATTTGGAATAACCCTTTTATAAAATCAATAAACCCCACGAAGGAGTGGGTTACAGTGCATATTATAACAGCTACGGAGTTTTAGGCAACGCCCTTAGCTGTTATAAAATGCACTGTAACCCACTGTTTCTTGAGGCTTATTGCTTTATTAATGCACGACGTGGAGTCGAAGAACCACGCGAAGCGAACGATGGATGCCTCCGCGAAGTGCATTAAAATCCTTAAAGGCACAGCTAGCCGTGGATTATCCCATTTATACCATGGTTATTTGCCAAGTTAAAGCTTTTATTGATGTTTACAGTGTCATTTTAGATCAAACAGGTGAATATGAGGGTTATTTTGTTAGATAATTTTAAATGTAATCAAACTGACTGGAGCTACCTGTGTGTTGAAGGCTTTTAATGCACACCTTCCAGCTAATCAGTATCCAGTATTCAAACAGACCATGGTATAAAAATAAATAAATAAACTAAACTAAACTACTTTTCCAATAATAAAGTAAAGTAAGGGATTACTCTTAGATTACTCTAATATTTTTCTGTAATTTATTTACAGTTACTTCTGATGTAATGAAACTAAATACTTTGTGTCATATAGTTCAATAGTGGAAATGACATCAAAATTCAAAGTCTATCTTTCAAATTTGTGCTTTAATGTCTGAAGTCCATTGCACATTGAGTCCAAAATTTGCATCCGTTAAAAAATAAATACGACCACACGTTGTGTCAATCCCATTTACACACTGCCTCCAATATTTTCGACCGTCCTAAAAAAATTCGGACTGGGTGAGATTTTCTGCGTTTTTCGCATCCGTAGCGAGTGTTTTGAGAGGCGTTTTGACAATTCAGAGACAACATACAAACCAGCGCCAAATAAGAAAAGATGCATACGAAAATCTCACATTTGTAATACTTTGATCAGTTAATTATAATACTTTATGTAGTTTAATATTTTTTATTTAAATGAATTAAAAGAGCCGTTTCATGTCTATCATTGAATCACTGAACTAATCAAGGTTGATGTAGGATATAGAAAGTAATTAGTAATATGTAAATAAATACTTTTTGGAGAGAGTAACTTGTACAGTAATCATATTACATTATTAAATATGTCATTAGTAACTAGTAATGGATTACATTTTCACAGTAAATTGCCAAACACTGTTCATCCCACAGTCCTACAGAAAACAAAGAGCTGAGAGAGTTACTGGATGACTTTCAATCGGCTTTATATACAATCTACCACAATTTCATCTATCGTCTCATTTGTTTGTTTTTATGTCTCATGAGCAATTTAAAATGAAACATTGGAGACAAAGTTGATATGAAACACAAATGATAAGTGTGCTGAGCTCTAAAAAAGAAACAGCGGCGGTCACACTTCTTTATCTTCACATTAACATGAGCTCACTTGCGAGATTCAGAACATTTAGCAAAAGATTTCGAGCAATCAAGAGTATTATTCACGTGTAAAACATTAGTGTAGCGTTAAAGCAGATTAATTTCTCAGCAGTCAATAAAGACATGAGGCTCAAGTCTGCGGTGACGCTCTGAGCGAAACCAAACTCATTTGAATAAGAACCTGCGCCGAGGAGCCATTAGAAGAGTTCCACTTCAGTGATGGGTTTATCCTCACGGGTCTCATTCAAACCTTCTATCAGCTTGTGTTCGGGCATCTGCTGTAACACCATTCTGAGATATCCATTAATTCAGCAAACGTGTGTGTGCTTCAGTGTCTGCTCTCAAGTCCCTGCATGCTGGCGGTTTCTTCAACACAATCTTCCTGTAAATAGTGAACGTTGTTTTATCACGAACACAAGGTCACAGCGAGGTGAGACGCTGCAGGGCTGATCTGTGTGGATATCAGACGGATGGATGACACCGCTGATGACTGCTGGCGATGTAACCGAACGCCAGCGGCAGCCGCAGGGAAACACGGACACGTGAGATCAGCAGCGTCTGCTGCCGCATACACAAGAAAGGATCGGTCCAATCGTAAGAATGATATTTACTGTTCATAAGTGTTTGAATCAATCAATCAAAAGTATAGATGTCCCGGACTGTGTCTGTGTGTCATAAACAATCACTCACAGCGACTCAAAAAGTAAATCATAATATAGAAATTAAAGGAATAGTTCATCTACAAATGAGAATTCTGCCATCGTTTACTCAAACCTGTCGTTCTTTAAGAGAATAATGTTGATAATCAAGAAAAAACTCCGTTGACCCTCCATTGTATGAACACAAAACCACTAAGACGTTTCTCAAACTATCTTTTGCGTACCACAGCAAAATGGGCCAACAGATGGAGTCCTATGCTTAGAATATTACTCACAAAAATAAAGTTTTGAGATGTTGACAGTAGGATTTTGACAAAATACCTTCATTGAACATGATGTTTACTAAATAGCCCTGAGGGTTACATATTATAATATAATTTGATTTCAGAGGTCTGCCTTAAACACTTCTGATGTATGAAGAGTCAGGAGATATTCCCCGTCGCTTCAGGAGTTGTCAAGTGATGTCTGGGTGAATGGACTCGTGTGTCACATGATCCTGTTGTGAATCAGACTGTCTGATGTGTCACGGGGCTAAACGGATCTCCATCACTGGAGTCATATTTACCGCCGGTCTCCGGATGCTTCTGGAAAGAGACCGTTTCCCAAACACACCCGGCGGATACCTGTTTGCCGGTGCGCGCGCCGAACGCCTACATCCCTTGTTTGGCATAAACAGCCTGGTGCCACTCATCTCAAGCATCTGTGTTTTTCTCCTGGCCCTCGGGACATCAGCACTGATGTGTTTAGCTTCAGGAGAGAGCCGTGGTGTTTGTTTTAATGGCAGGAATGCAGAAGATGTTCAGGATGTGCTGGCGGCGAGCTCATTCTCTGCCCAGGTGTGAAGATGAGAGTCTCACCTGAACGCCACGAGCGATGCCGCCCGTCCACCCGCCCGCTCGAGAGGAGAGCCGCAGACATCCACAGCCGTGACTCGTGAAGTGTTTGTGTGTTCACACGTGTTGGAGGTGATTGTGTGTGTTCTCCGCCTCGGGCTGGGTGTGTGTTTCACAGAAGATGTGACCGTTAGCCCTGCGGCTTCACAACACTCACCTCATCTGCTGCTGAATGAGGTCAAAGTAAACATTTAATAAAGATCTTTGACATCACTCTGTCCTCCCTCAGGCTAAAACAAGCCGCGCTAATGGAGACACAAACATGGAATTACTTTTCACTACGTGTGAGCGAGGCCGTCATGGACTATAGCGCTTTCTGAAGATTTATTGAGAAATTACAATACAAACAGAATAATGACAGCATTAGAACTTCAAAGACGTGAAAACAATTGAAAGTAAGAAAACGTTAAATGCTTTCATGGAAAAGATGCGGCAAAATAGTGTGTGTGTTGTTGCATGAACAGCATGCGTGCGTGAGTGTGTGCATGCGGGGGAGCTTGTGTCATTGTGTTGCTGTCATTTACAAAACAAAAATACGCACAATTCCAAAAACTGTCAGTCATTTTGACGGCTAAAAACAATACGTTGGCAGATCAGTTTTCATTTTAACCACCTCTCAGTGGCGTGTGAGGCTTTAAATGCAGATTGGTCGCTCTCAATCTCTCCCTCTCTCTCTGTCTCTCTCTCTCTCTCTCTCTGTGTCTCTCTCTCTCTCTCTCTGTGTCTCTCTCTCTCTCTCTCTCTGTGTCTCTCTCTCTCTCTCTCTGTGTCTCTCTCTCTCTCTCTCTCTGTGTCTCTCTCTCTCTCTCTCCCTCTCTCTCTGTCTCTCTCTCTCTCTCTCTCTCTCTCTCTGTGTCTCTCTCTCTCTCTCTCTCTGTGTCTCTCTCTCTCTCTCTCCCTCTCTCTCTGTCTCTCTCTCTCTGTGTCTCTCTCTCTCTCTCTGTGTCTCTCTCTCTCTCTCTCTGTGTCTCTCTCTCTCTCTCTCTCTGTGTCTCTCTCTCTCTCTCTCCCTCTCTCTCTGTCTCTCTCTCTCTCTCTCTCTCTCTCTCTGTGTCTCTCTCTCTCTCTCTGTGTCTCTCCCTCTCTCTCTGTCTCTCTCTCTCTCTCTCTCTGTGTCTCTCTCTCTCTCTCTCTCTCTCTGTGTCTCTCTCTCTCTCTCTCCCTCTCTCTCTGTCTCTCTCTCTCTCTCTCTCTCTCTCTGTGTCTCTCTCTCTCTCTCTCTCTGTGTCTCTCTCTCTCTGTATCTGTCTCTCTCTGTATCTGTCTCTCTCTCTCTCTCTCTCTCTCTCTCTCTCTCTCTCTGTATCTGTCTCTCTCTGTATCTGTCTCTCTCTGTATCTGTCTCTCTCTCTCTCTCTCTCTCTCTCTGTATCTGTCTCTCTCTCTCCTCTGTATCTGTCTCTCTCTGTATCTGTCTCTTTCTCTCTCTCTCTCTCTCTCTCTCTCTCTCTCTGTATCTGTCTCTCTCTCTCTCTCTCTCTCTATCTCTCTCTCTCTCTGTATCTGTCTCTCTCTCTCTCTGTATCTGTCTCTCTCTGTATCTGTCTCTTTCTCTCTCTCTCTCTCTGTCTCGGTCTCTATCTCTCTCTCTTTCTCTCTCTGTCTCTCTCTCTCTCTCTGACTGTCTCTCTGTCTCGGTCTCTCTGTCTCGGTCTCTCTCTCTCTCTCTCTCTCTCTCTCTCTGTCTGTATCTGTCTATCTCTCTCTGTCTCGGTCTCTATCTCTCTCTCTTTCTCTCTCTGCATGTGTGATGGACAGCTGGCTTCAGGCCGCTCTGGTCTGGGCGTTCAGCCTCCTAACACTCAGACTCGCCAGCGAACACAACAGCCGGACCGTTCTCCATTCGGCAGCACCTCCTGCACAATAGCAGCGTTTGTCAAACCTGATGAGAGAATCCAGCTTTGAAGGGAACAAATTGGTCTGCACCTTGTAAGCAGCATGCAAACCGCCAGCTGTGAGGTGCGTGTGCAGGAAGGTAATTTGGGGAAGGATGGAAAGAGTCCTGACACGTCCCAGTTTATTTAGGGCCAAATATCTGGAACAGGTAACAGAGGGGATTTAAAGCAAAGAGCTACACACACACACACACACACAGTAGACGCTTTTGACCATGTCAATTCTCCAACTCTCTCTGATATATTGATGATGTCTTTGGAGATCACTTATAAGAAAATCAAATGAGAGTGTTATTGTGTGAACACATGACGAGTCTGGAGGTGTAAATGAATGTAGGTTGTAGAGGTAAAATCATCTGGATTTGAGTAGATCTGATGAGAAATGTTTGAGTTGATATTGAGATCTTCAATCATATTGACTTTGACATCTAAAAACTCGGAGAAATTTCTGACTTTTTCTCAGGAGAAATATCTGAGATCTTTTGGGATGTTTTGTGAGAGGTCAACCGTTAACCTTCAGGCAGAATGTGGTTCCAAACGTTCTCAGAACATCACGCTGTTATTCAGCAGACCTGCCTTCCTAAAAACACAGCGTCATGACTTCACTGAACTAAGAGTCAAACGCACTCATACAGGAACACTGGAACTCTCTGACAGCATCTCCTGAACAGAGCGACTCATGTGTGTCGCGGGCACGTCAAAGTCCTGTAAAGACCCTTTCATGCAGTGCTCCGTACATGTCGAGGAGCAGATCTATTGTCCGCTTCAGGTCCTGATGGCCGCGGGCAGAGAGAAGCCGCTCTTTAAGAGTTTATTAAACAGCACTTACAGGCCTTCCCTGTTCACACGACATAGAAAAAACAGCTTTTTTCTCAAGGCTTTTCAAAGGCTTTAAACACACACATACAACTGAAAACCAGAACTGGGACGCTTGGCTGTCGATGCTGTTGCTACGAGACGCTGAGAACATTCTGAGGACCCATTCAGAGCGCTCATGAATCTCTCTGCTTTCTCACACACACAAACACATTCAACATGTCAACCTGGACATTTCCTCTGAGCTCCAACATACACACCAAACTAAGGAGATGTGTTTACAAAGGTAGAATTTAAAAAATCATGTTTGCAATGCCATCTGTTAACACTCTTACTCGCTCTCTCACTGTGTTCGTCAATGTGACATCACAACAGAAAAATGTAATTCATCAAAGACAAATAATTTTTTTTTAATTTTGGTTCCAAAACCCTAACTCATAATCCATGTTTATTATTATGTTTTTATAGTGTTAGCTGTATTTTTTTAGTTATCATAGCTTAAATCAAAACAGACCAAGTGCAGTTTGATTGATATTAATTTGAATATACAATAAAAAAATGCAGTCATTTCATTTTGGAACCAAACTCATGTAATAATCATTTCTAGATGCATCGTATTCATTCCAGTCCAGTGTCTTTTGGATTTGAACAAAATCAATGTGAAAAACAAAACTCAAATAATTCAGGTTATCACATAAAAAATACATTTAATGTGAATCTGAACTTAATTTTCAGTATTTGCACTGCAAAAAAGTCTGGTATTTTTGAAAATGGACTCTTATTTCTTTCCAAAGTTGCATAACATATACTAAAATCAAAAATATTATTTATAAATGATGTCAAACTACTTCCAAAACAGCTTCACCATTTGTGTTGAGAAGACACTTAACGTGATCATTTTAAACTCAAGAAAAATAGAAAAACTGATATTCTGAGGAATAATGTGCGCTGTCATATTTGATAATAAGGAATCTGGGAGTCTATTTAGATTTTCTGTGGTGTATAGCGGCTGAATATTGATGACTGTAGGCGATATGACGCTGCCAATCTGTCTGCGCTCTTCCACGGCACGCTCTGTGCACAGACTCGCTGATGTCACCAATCTGTTTACTGGCATCGCATTGAGAATCAAGACGCCTTCCAAACACCTCTGGCTTCCAGGAATCAGTCATCCAGAGCTTCATCAACAGATGGACACCAGCAGAGAGAGGCGGTAATGAACCCCTCCAATTATCATCTTTACACCTGCCAAACCCCGGCCCCCCCAAAAACAGATAAACAGCCTCCCGACCGAATCTATTCACATGATAAACTGCATATATTTGCTGAACGTTGCCTCCGGACGCCATCAATCACATCCCCGGCCATGGGCAATAAAAACACAGCATTGCTTTTGCAAATGCAATTTGAACGGACGCACACATTTTCCCGGCGGACTGAATCTATCCGCCAAATGATACCTGTGCACGCACGTGAACGACGCCGCAAATAACAAAATATGCCACAATGACCTGAAAAAAGGTGGAAATCAGCCGTAATGGTCACGCGAGACCACCATAAGAGAGGCACCCCTTCTTGAAATGTGAAGACATGAAACGCTGCGGATGCGCTCGGCTCCTCTAAGCCCGGAGGATGCGGCATTCATCTCCGACGCCCGTCACATCATGAAAGGGTCGAGCTTGTAGATGAGACGTGTCTAGTTTGTGTTCCAGTGTAAGTGGAGAGGGACACGAGCTTCCACACAGAAGACAGGTGCTCCTGAAATATAACGCGGTCCTGTGAGGTCTCCACACACACAAGCCGTCCTGTGAAGATAACGGCTAAAAAAATCATTACGTGCTGCATTTCAAAGAGCTCCGGAACACATGCTGCCATCAGTCAAAACCTGAAGACTTCACACCCTGTCGTTTCATTTCAAACAGTGCACACGCAGCCCACCGTCCACCAGAAAGATCTGATGTTCAACACGAGATCAATCAACACGACTGATATCACAGAAAAATCACAATAAACACATTCACACATGCTGCGGGACATCAACACCTCACACACACACACAGACACACACACAGAGCACAATAATAACAGATCAGCTCAAGAATACATCTACATGTGTTACAAAGAATTTCTCATCACATTTACTCAAATCCAGATTATTTTACCTCGACAGTCAAACTTTGAGTTTAAACATCAGGGTTGTGTGTTCGTGTTTCCTTCTGTTTAAGGAAAAGTGTGTGTGTATGCGCGCGAGTGTGTGTGTGTGTAAGCGCGCGAGTGTGTGTGTGTGTAAGTGCGAGAGTGTGTTTGTGTGTGTGTGCCAGAGTGTGTTTGTGTGTGTGTGCCAGAGTGTGTGTGCATGTGTGTGTTCATCTGTGATTGTGTTTGTGCATGTGAGAGTGCATGCGTGTGTGTGGGAGTGTGTTTGTGTGCGTACGTAGAGAGTGTGTTTGTGTGTGTGTGAGAGAGTGCATGTGTGCGTACGTAGAGGTTGTGTATGCTTGCGTCCGTGTGTGTGTTTGGCCTAGTTTTTATATCCCGGTGGGGACCTTAACCTGAATGCACACCAACACTTGTGTTTCACCGTTGTGACCAAAATTGGGATCTCCATGGGCAAAAAAGCTTATAAATTGTACAGAACAATGTTTTTTTTTAGATCTAAAAATCCAAAAAGTTTTTTATGATCTTCATGTTAAGGGGATAAAATATACAATTTGTACAGTCTAAACATCATTATGCCTATGGACACAATAAACCAGACGTGTGTGTGTGTGTGTGTGTCACAATCTGACAGAAGTCCCCTTCACTCACGTACCTGTTCATACAGAACCAAACAGCCTCTGGATTCTTTTCAAAACATTTTACGGGAAGCTCAGAACATCACAGACAGACAGACACATGTGTGTTACTGCATGTGTGGGGATCATGGGAGGAAGATGAGGAAGGTGACAGGAATATAAATGTTTATAAAAGTGTGAACATGACAGACTCTTTAAAACTGAACTATAAATAAAACAAACACAACTAGACATGAGGCATCTACAACACACACACACAGACACACTTCCAAGTGAACATCACTGTCATCTACACACACACACCAGTCTTCCTGAAATGGGTGAAATGGTGATAACCTAAAAAACACACAGGTCCAGACAACAAAAACATCACAAAGACTGTTGTACGATATTTCCCCATAAAGACATATAAAAGTATTTAACCGATGTGTGAAACTTCAATTCTCAAACGCATACAAACTTTCCAACAACTTCCTGATGAATGACAAATAAGAATATTTGAAAAGAATCTTTTCTACAGTAAATATGTAGAACACAAACGCCCAACGTATCAATAAGAAGAACAGATTCAGTTTGATCTGAACTCTTAAACAAAGAAGTTAAATGTCTTTTTTGTGTCGTGTGGTAATTGAGTTAACACAGAGAAAGCTCTGATAATGAAGAGGGCTTTGGCCGCGTCCACTTCACTTTGCTCCACACCGTCTCTTATGATCTTATTGTCCATTATCTAAATGGACAGCACTCTGTGATATTGATCTTCTCTCCTCACGAGTCATTTTGTTCCCTCGCTCATCTGCATGGCCTCCGGCGGAAGACGTCTCTATAAATCAGCAGCGTCCGCGGTCGGGGAGACGTGATTATCGCCGTGGGTCCGGCTGTCCTCCTGTGGGGTCACCCGCAGACCTCTCGGGTGAGAGAGAGGAAAGCGCTCAGGCTCATTAAGAAAGATTAATGACCGCCGGCGTAAACCCACGAGGGACGGAAAGTAATCCACCTGACCTGACGTCAGACATCAATACTGACTGAAGATGGCAGGGATTCATTTCACCTGAATTGGACTCTTTGCAAATGATTTTAAATAATAAAATATAATCAAATTGTAAAACGTTTGAAGTGAACTCTGATGTCCTTTGAAACGTAAGTGAAAGAATAACATGTGTATGGCATCCAACATAAACCTGAACGTCACGCGAGAAACACAAGTGTAATTATATTACTGTTCAAATGACTCTCTCCAAAAAGTATTTAATGACTTATTACTAATGACTTTCTATATCCTATATCAACCTTGATTAGTTCAGTGATTCAAGGATAGACATGAAACGAATAAATTATTATAAAAAGAAATAAATAAATAACATAAATTACTCTTATTAACTGACTAAAGTATACAAATGTGAGAAGGACACATTAAAGCATACATTTTAAAGTTAGATTTTTCATTTTGATGTCGTTGCCACTATTGAATATATTACACAGCATTTAGTTTAATTGCATCAGAAGTAAGTGTAATTAAATTACAGACAAATAAGTGAAATCCCTTACAGTGCGCTCACGGCAACCCAACATCCATTTTGTCTTGACGGTCCTTTTCCGATCCCCCTCCTGTATCTCTCTGCCCAACACGAAAGCCCCCAAGATATAACTTAAAAAAATAACATAATAGTGAATATAAAAGAATTCAATTCTTTTAGGGCATTCAAATATCAGCCACTTTATATACAGCATCTCTCTCTCTGTTTTACAGCATCTGATCTTCTGGTCGTGTGTCTTTTAATCTGCTTTTTTCCAAACTCAAACCATCAGAAGAAGATATTCAACCTCATTAATGGACATACTGGATCATTCTGAACCTTTCTACACATCAACATCTCTATAATAAACACAAATCCACACGGAGAGGGATATAACTGTATACGTCAAGATTTTGTATCATCCACATGGATCCGGCATTTTGGGAGGTTTTTATTAAATGTTTCCCAGAGGGGATAAATCTCAAATCGCCATGTGTATACCGATCTGTATATCTTCTGAACGGTGATGTCATCACCAAAGTTTCTGCGCATGCTCCAAATCTTCTGCGTTCTTTCTCAGTTTCTCTGTGTCAGAATTACAGCGTCCCACACTGATTTGGCGTGAATACTGCATCGTTTTCAGTCGGTTTAGCCGATTCGTGTGAACGCTGATATTTCTCGAGACGATGCTGTTGAAAATGGAAAAAACATTGGATGGGGAACGCTCTGGCTTCGTGTGGATGTGGCCTTAGTGAAGTTCACACATGAACACCGAGACACAGCAACACGTGAACTCTGACCTCTCGATGAAAATCTCATTACTGACAGAAAGGTCATAGAGTACTCCTGAGACAAACGCACAAAAAATATAATTTGCTCTAGAAAATCAAAGCAGAATTAAGTTTCACCTCTCACACTGATCTCAGTACAGACTCAACAACTCTGTTTATATAAAACAACTCTTCTTCTATTAAACATCATTATATAAGACTAGAAACAGAAGACCAAACAGAATTTTCCAAAAACTTCAGCCAACAGAATCATTTAAGTAGGATGGAGACGTGAGTTTGGAGAACCCAAATGTTTCTAAAACACATTTATTCTCCGGAATGTTTGTCGACTGCTTCTGAAATGTTGAAGCATCAGATTTCTGTGCAGAATGTGAGTTTTATGGTGGTTGAGATACACTTTCATTTGATCTTCACCACGCTGAAATCTCCTCATGTGATGCAAGAGTTTCTTGTGAAAAGCCGAAATCCCAGGAGGAGCGTTCTGGATTCCGGGTTTGTTTACATTGTGGCAAAGGTACGGTTAACATGCTGATGTTGTGCGGCCAATGTCAGCAAATAACTGGATCTGTAAGAAAAACTAAAGGCATTCTCAAGAAAAGATTTCCCAAAACAGCCTTGAGCCGCAGCTGCTCGCCGACACGTTTCATTCAGTGTCTGAAGTTTGTGGTTCGCCAGCTCTCGTGTTTCTCTATTGTATATATGCTGCCGTTGACACACAACACACATTCCTGACGCTAACCACAGCTTCCCTACAATGAACTCAAGTTTGAGATTTGATCTGTGTACACACTTTCAACAGCCTCGGGAAACCTTTTAAAAGACAAAACAAACAAAGCTCAACTCAGCTCTTAGCATGAAGTGTCACGATAAATCTCCAGAGGTCACACTCTTCAAAACATGCGTCAACTGTTAAACTGAGTCTGTGTTGATCAATGAAACACACGCTAATCTGCTGCCCGTCTTCTACTGAGAAATAAATAACCTGAAGCTGTTCAGAGATCAGTGGATATCCAGGGCTCGACCCTTAACACATTGTTGCTACACAAATAGGAAAAAACTGTTAACCCGGATAAGTTGGCGATAGTCAAACAAATGAAAACAAACAGTTGCCACAAAGTTTATGAGTGTTAGAGGTTCTTGGTTCTAGTAAGCTTTTACAGTAAATTTAGTATTTTTTTTTATCATGCCAATAAAGCTCCTTTGAATCTTGAATCTTGAACTTAAGTCATTCATCCTTCTCAAGAAATTAAGTAGACAGAACTTAACAAAATAAAAAATTTAAGTTAACTCAACGCAAATGTTTTCTTTTTTTTAATTCGACATATTACTTAGTTGTAATATGCCTAAATGAAACTCCTTGACTAATGCGACTCAAAACGAGCAAGTAGAGACTGATTTCAGAACTGTCATTAGCCCCATCATTGCTCACTTGTGACATAACAAATGTTACAGGTTACGTTTACATCCACCTCTCTTCTGAACAATGGTAACCACAAAATTGCAAAAAAAATCATACTTTTCTCAATATCCAAGATAAGTAAACAATAAACACTAACAAGTCTTTAACTTGAAAACACATGAACACATGAAATAATCATTTTTTTAAATGTACTCTACTAAGGGAGTCTGACGCAAAGCATGCTGGGAATCGGGAATTCTCTCGACCAATTGTCGAGTTTAATTGATTAACATCATTAAATTAAGTAAACTGAACAAGGAGCAAATGTATTATATTGAGTTTTACTTAATCAGTTTGATATATTGAGCAATTGAGTTTATGTACACATACACATAATCCATAAACAATAAAACACTGGTGTTACCATTCAAAATCATGAACATTCAGTGCACATGTGTTCATGACAATAAAAATCATCTGATAGCCGAGCATCAGAGACATCCAACAGATCACATCTGCGTTCTTATGTAAAACATTATCATCATCATCAATAAATGATATGAAATATTTACAGCATTTATTCATTGGAGGCGTGGAGAATGTGTGTGAGTTATAGTGCTGTGGTGTTCACATCAGTTCCTGTGGGTGATATCAAACACATGATGCATTAGAGACTTTATTTCTGCATACTGTAAAGAAAACAACGTGTCAAGAGTTTATATTCCTGTAAGGTTATCCACATACAAGCTTTACTACCGTAAAAGCACACCAGTGTGACACGTTCCCATGTGTGCGCTTTTATTAGCACTTTCCTTTGTGACTTGATCAGCTCAGCGTGAGAAAACACTCATAACTCATCTATGACCTCTCAAAGAGAGAATGTGCTCAGATCTTCTCAGATCTTTTCCTTTTGATATCTCTTTCAGTTTTGATGAAGTTCTCAGTTGTGTCTCACTCAGGTAAGCCCATCATGGAGACGGGTTTAGCGGTTAATGTAAAGATTTTGTATCGTATCGCCGTTTGGTCCACCTGAAACTGCTATCTTTTTTAAACCGGGTCCCAGTGTGGATAAATCTGAAAACGTCCACCCTTGTGTTTTCGTTGTGTACAGCCGATCCGTATATTTTCTAAAACGATGGTGTCATCACCCTAGCGCGCAAAGTTTCTGCGCACACTCCAAATCTTCTTCTCCGTCTTTAGTGTATCGCCGTGGCAGAATTAAAGCGCTACATACTGATTTGGTGTCTATACTACACCGTTTTGAGTCCGTTTAGGGGTTTCATGTGTACGCAGAAATTTCTTGAGATGACGGCGTGAAGAGGAAAAAAAGATCGGATGGGGAAAGATCTGGCTTTGTGTGGATGCGGCCTTAGGCCCGATTCACATTTCGCATCTTTTACGCGCGCATATCCGTTAGCTTCTTAGCGCTAATAATCATCTGAAGACAGAAAGCGGTGCGGCTGGTGTTTCCCGCGCGGTCTTAAACGCGAAATGTAAATCGGGCCTTAAGGTCTTTAAACATACAGTCCGAAATTTTCATATGTGTTTTTCCGTATTTGCCACTCGTTTGTACAGTGTCTCTGAATTATTCAAAAAGGCCTCTCAAAACACTCGCTACTGCTGCGAAAAATGCAGAAAGTCTAAAAGAGTCCGAATTTTGTAATGACGTACGAGAATATCGCAGGCAGTGTGTATATTTGATTGACACAACGTGAGGTGGTATTAATTATTTAACGTGCAGAAATTCTGGACTCAATGTGCAATGGGTTTCAGTCTCAGACATTTCTGAGTCTTTATCTAAGGAGAAATATCTGGGACACACGTGAGACTTGAGCTGAAGTGTCCATTGAATCACATTGATTAAAAGAAAGAGACATTTAATCACAACAAACCTGGTCAGTCAGATGATTCTCTTTTCAATTTTTTGAACTAACGGTCGCTTTCTTTACATAAAAACGTCAACAATATTACCATGAATTTTGGAAACAATACCTTGATAATACAATGCTTTACATGGCAATGAATCACCATCTCTCACTATAGTATTCATAAACGTACCATAGTATTTCAACTATCCAACAGTATTTAACGCGGCCTTTCCTTCTGTTTCAATGTGATAGTCCTTCACTGAGTGTTGACAGAAATCAAATCCATCCGTTTGTTTTAAAAGGGTTTTTAACTTTATCAATCCTCTGCTATTACATTACACTCATGTGCTTTTGTTTCACCATTTGACAAGCACACGAGTAAAGTCTGTCCGCGTCTCACCGTCACGTTAAACCTCTGGAGTGCTGAAAACAGAGATTCGGGCCTTGACCTTGTCACGTTCTTAAGGCCTGGGGCTGATTTTACACCGAGGGGGTCGTGTTAGAGATTCACACAGACAATAAACAGACTTGTGTCGGGTCTCTAGCTGTTGATGTTCTCTGTACAGGAATCCGGAGGCACACAATGATCTTCTCTACTCACAATTAGTCGTGTTGGAGACGCATACTAATCTGAACGCTGAGGGTCACACACGATCTGGAAACATCTCTCATTACAGCAATGAATAATTACAAACTTAAAGCTTGAGAACGGAGCTGTGTGGGCTGATGTCAGGGGAGACAGTGATATTTGGAGACTCCGTTTTACATATTCAGAGAGAGTGGCCCGGGGCGGAAGCCAGCAGCTGTCACAACACACTGAACTCTGACCTCCAGCTTCTATTCCCATTCACACAAAACAACTAGCCATTTATCACTTTTTTCTAGAAATAGACAAAAACTTCAAAACTCTCTGATTCGACTAGGTTTGTGGTTTATTTCTAGTGATCCAGTCTGTGAAAACCCAGGTCAAGTCATTTAGTCATTTAGCAGACGCTTTTATCCAAAGTGATTTAAAGATGGAGTAAACAATGGAAGCAATTGGGACAACATAAGGACAACAAAAAGCATAAGTGCTTTAAAGAAAACTACTATATAGCCACAGAATACAGAGTTCAGTTGGAAGTATTTTTTTTTGGAAAGTAGAAAAGAAATAGAAGTCAGAACTGATCGGTCAGGTGTTGACAGAAGAGACATTTACCAGTTTAAACATAAAATTATCCACATAAAGTGAAGAACATTCTTTAATTAATGTCAAAACTCGAACAGAATTTGTCAAATTTATTTTGATCATTATTATGGCTCATCATTTTTTAAATGCTCCTAATCTCATCATTAGACTGTCATCACGTAATAATGAAAATGTGAAGGATAAAACACCCTACACGGAAAATAAACTTTCTGATTGTATACAACAGATTTAATAATAACCTGCAGTGAAAACAGCAGCACACTTTTATATTTATTACAGCAGTGAACTGATACACTGTTGTCAATACTGTAGTATACTTTAATATTTACTTTTGTAAAATTTAGTAAATTACTGTATAGTGTATAATGTGTATTTTTATATTAATCGTAGTAAAGCATAGTGAACTACTGTACAGTAAAGTACAGTTTAGTCATTTCTTAATGCTGTTAATGTATAGTATTGCATTCTATCCTGTATAGTGGGATGATAAGATATAATTAATACTATAAAAATCTTTATGCTAACGAGGATTGCTACTACAGATTACTATAGTTAATATTAAAATATACATAAAATACTCATGTGAGATGTGTGTGTGTAATTATGTGAAATTGAGATCTGGCCCTGAATGTTTTTTTGTTAAACTCATTAGTGTGTGTGGTCACTGTATTGAAAGTCATTAATCTCATTTAGTCGAATAAAAAGAGTAATATTTGTGTTAACTGGCCATTAGAACAGACAGGTGATAACTGAATTATTTCTATGAATACAGTTGTTGGAGGTTTATTGGGCCCGTGGGTCTGTGAGCGCGCTCTAATGAGCCCTGACTGATGGAGCGTATTAACATCAAACAATTAGCACACATTGTCGTTTTCATCGTCTGCTCGGTGACTGAGGGCTCGGGCCGCGGACCGACCCAACGCTCGCTTGATGTTAACCAGCTCTGGCACGGCCAGCCGATCAATTATGAAGCAAAGTGAGCAAAGTCTTATGGGTAACTGTCACTCATTCTGTTGTGGCTAATAAAAATCCGTCCTTTATAAACGCCAGACGACAAGCCAAGAGATGCTAATGTACATATTCATATAAATGTACTATATTGATAAACAGAAAATATAATTATATATTTAAAAAATCCTCTTTTAATCAAAAAGATTAATGTCTACGAACAGAAAAAAAACAAGTAAACTGACTAAATGTTAAATGTAAATTATTTGTTCTTGCATCTGGTTTCCAATAAAAAATAAATATAGTTAAAAATTAAAGAATCTAAATCATAAATTATTAAAAAATCCTATCACACCAACCCTTATAGACATGAATGGATGAGATCTTGTGTTCGGCACGATAATGCCTCTGCGAAGCGTGACGAGCTCCAGAAACCCTCACGCGGGTTTTAATTATTTTGCTTTGTTTTTCTGACAACAGAACTCTTTTATGTGTTTAACAGAAGATTCCTCCATCCTGACCTCCTCAAACACACCACCGGTCACTTTGAAGCTCATGGCGGGGCATTTGTCTTTGGGATAGAGCCGGGACACATGGGACATCTCAGCTGGGCTTTCATGAGGTTTGTGAGACAGACAGACTGCTCTACTCGCCCAGACTGAGAAACAAAACACTTCACATGGATCTGAATAGAAAAAACCCCACAGAGAGAAACATTACACTGAGAAATCTCATCTGACAACACTTCTGTGCTTTCACAAACAACAAACACAACAAAGACTGAAATATTCCTACTCAACTCTGAATACAGCTCCAAAGTAGAAAAGCAAAATTGATGGTCAGACCAATTAAATGCGCAACTAAGTTTAAGAAAAGACGTCAACAACTGAGCTCAGATTCGTCTCATCTGCAATCTAAAGTCAATATGATTGATGATCTCAATATCAACTCAAACATTTCTCATCAAATCTACTCAAATATTTTACATTCATTTCCACCTCCAGACTCTTCATGTGTTCACACAATTACATTTTCATCTGACTCTCCTTCAAGAGAAACATCTGAAATGAGAGAGCAATCTGAGCAGTGACCAGGGTTATTCCTGCATAGAGAAATTGGATCACCCGTCTGTCTTCACAAGAAATGCTGCGTTCAGTTAACAGACTGTCATTTTGTAACTGCAGTTGCGGCATTATGCCACAGTGGAGGCGCTGTTTCATTTTCAGCACACTAAAAAGAGTTGCAGAACAAGAGTTAGTTTTGTTTCGCGGCTGTTTGATTTCCATCCAAGTATGTTTTATTTCTTGAAATTTCTTAAATGAACATGATGTACATCATTGTAATGTCTTTAGCTGTGGAGCTGGATCAGCGTATACTGTACACAGCGAGTTCGCCAGTATAAATGCACATTGCGTTCAGAACGACTCTCACACGAATGACTCATTGGAACTGATTCATTTAAACTAGTCACTAGCGATTATAAGACATCACTGAATCATTTAAAGTGAACCACAGAGATGTAAATGAGCTTTGCTCATTAGTAAGACTGGTTATTTCAGTTGCCTATTGTGGGCTGAAAAGTTAGTTGAAAACGATAAAAAGCTTTATTTGATTAAAAACCGTTTGTTTGGTTTAATAAAAGTAATGTTTTATATAACTTAATAGTTGTCATTTTCATCTAATTTTAAAAGAACTTTTAATATGTCAAAGTCACTTTGGTTAATCCACTTAAAGCTACGGTACAAATGTTTTGTGTCCGACCCATACAATTCTTAATAGATGAGTAAAATGTCATGCGTGAGAAAGAAGACATTTATTTCCACAAAAATAAATTTCGGACAAATTCAGCTGAATGTTTCCTGAAACTTCTCTGGAATATCTCCAGAAACAAACAGTTTGAGTTTTTGAGTTTTTCTGCTCAGATTGTGTCGATTATAAAAGACCAAACCGTCATGAAGTGAACATGCAGAGGCACAATGAGTTGATTTAGATTTCATCCGGGACATGAGATAAGTCTTGGGCCCCCGGTGGCCCTTTAGTCTGACCCCGTGTACAAATCTCTACAGGCATTAATGTGATACACCATTAGTGTGAAAAGGAATTTGTTCCGTTTACATAAGAGACACAACCTCTGTGCCAGCGGGCCGTGGGCTCAGCGTTTTTCCAGATGGCATCGGATTAAGATCAGACTCTTGCTCTGTTTCCGACCGCCTCTGCTGATACACAAGAGGAAAATAAGAAAACATTGAGAGTCGCACGAGTGCTGCTGATTGGTTGATGAAGCGTCCTCGCTGAAGAACGTAGATAACAAATGAAACAGCAGCCCAATGTTTTATCGTGTTTGCCCGAGCAATAAAACCTTCCACTGTAACAAGTTGTTTAATTTGTCTGTTTTCCGAATGTAAAGCCAGAGAGCACAATTTATATGCGTTTATAATAATGGCTTTGCCCCGAGCTGTTAAAACACAAACTAAATGAAATCCAGCAGATGAACAGCACTTTACAACCGCAAACATCCGCTGGAAACATTGTAAACTTCACTTCTGTACTTCAGACCGACATTCTTCTGTTGATTTCAATGTTTCGGACCTTTAACTCCACCCTAAAACTTACTGTAGTTTTGCCAGTAACTTACTGTAAATTTACAATTTTGCTTTAAACATAAACTTACCTATTTCTCATATTTTCTTTCATGAAACATAACTAGATATATTACATCAAGTTTCTTCACTTCAAAAAAGTTTTTGTCTGGTTTTTTACTACAAATATCTAAACATTCTTATCTTGTTAAATCAAGATTTATCACTTTCTTGACAAGAAATACAATTAAAACAATTAAAAACTCTTTGAATTTTTAAATTCAAAATGAGACAGAAGAGACTGGCATTAGCACAGCAAAACAGCAAAAGATTACAATCTTCCTGAGCATTTCTGTCTTATTTATAGTAAAAATATTTAAACTTGTATTAAATATTTACTTAACAAAACTGCAAAAAATACAATTTTGCTGAGCATTTCTGTCTTATTTTTAGTAAAATATTCGAAAGTTATTAAATTACGAATATTTACATAACACAACTGCATTTCTGTCAAATATTTATACTACTACTTGTACTTGACAAGTGACCTATGATATTCAGTCTCTTTTTAAGGAGAAACATACAAGATTGAAGCAAGTTTAAATCTGCTAATTGGTTGAGAAAAACAGTTTATCTTTCTCACCCCATTGGCAGATTTGTTGCTTGTTTTTTTACAATAAACTTACTTCATTCTACATCAAGAACACATGTCATCACATGTGAAATGTGTGTTTTTGGAATATTTTTAATTGTAAATCCCACGTGAATTCCTACATGAAACCCAAGGGATCACATCTAAAACCTCATGGAATCACATGTTCAACGTAGTGATACTTTTCCACATGTGATCGGATCTTCTTCACATGTCACCACATGTCCTCCCATGAGTTTTTGAATTCACACAAAAAAACTTCATACAAGCACAAGTTTAACACATGTGATCACATGTGAAAAACATGTTAAATTCATGTGTTTTTTTCTGTAAGGGAGGAATCTGAATGGATTGATTTAATAATGGTCATTTACAAGTAATTTGTGAAGAATGTGTCAGAATTATTACATTTGCACACAGCCTAGCACTAAACCTCATGCGCTGTAAATCCTTCTCATAAACTCGTACGCTTTCTACAGCCAAACACAATAATCTGTAGCTGAAGCCTCGATAGAGCTTCAATTCATCTCTGGCTCATATTTACACTCAGAGAACGACAGTCAACCACACAAATGATAGATTCACCAAAACCAGACAGAGCCAAAGAAACCCAGTCCAGATTCCAAGAGAGCGTTTCCCATGAAAGTGCTGAGTCTGGTACAGCGGGAATCACACGGGGGCCGAAGGGTTTAAACACATGACCTGTGATTGGACATCTAGACAAACACCACACTCCTGATTGGCTAAACTGGGATTTGAAAGAGCAGAAGAGACAAATGAGATCTCTTTAAAGTCGCTGATGTTTCTCTTAGACAATGAGATATATGGGCCGTTTCCACCGTGGGAACTTTCCCCCGGAACTCAGGACTTTAAGGCAGTATTCTGTGTGTTTCCAAACCCCCCCAGACAGCCCATGCTCGTGAGGTGGTACTTTTCCAGAGTTCCGGAAGATTAGGGGATGGGCCTTGGTTGTCAAATATACTGATTGGTTGAGTTCACCATTCTTCATGTGGTTAAAACAAACCACCATTTTTTAAGTTTGTTGCGGTGCGTGTAGTTTCAGCTGTTTACTGTTTGAAATGGATCAAAAATACGGCAGATGGACCGGCGACGAGGTCCAGGCTTTATTAAGTGTTTTTGCTGAGGACCAAATCCAACGGGAATTAGAAACGATGACCCGCAATGAAAAGGTTTACTTGGAAATATCGAGTCGGTTATACAAGCTAGGCATTGTCACACAAAAAAAGACGAGTGTGTGTCGCTTTATTTGACGTCATTGTTGTTCGACATTACCGCCCCCTCCGGGACAGATGCAGTCACGGGAGGGATTCGCCTAATCTTCACCATACTTTAGACCGCTGTGGAAACAGCAACAGGTCTGGGACAAAAGTGTTCCTGGGAAAAAAGTTCCAGGTAATTTCGCTGGAAATGCGCTATAAACAAACTTCCTATTCTCACACGTGACCCCTTTAGAAGTTTAGAAAAGATCTCAGCGATTTCTCAAACGCTTCTCGGATTTGCCAAACTAAAGTCTGCAAACAAAAGTCTGAGAAGTCCTTGTCAACAAATTGTGAATTCTTTAGAAACATGAAAGACAAAGCTGAAAATGTGTGATCCTTAAATGAGACATAACTGAGATAAATCTCCATCCAATGACTGGAAAAAGCATTAAAAACCCTGTTAAAGCCGTTCATGGGTGCATTTTTCAAAATGGCAGAACGTTCCTCTACTCCGCTTTTAATGCATGACACTGTATTTTACTTAAATAGTCCTCGAGGAAAACAAGTCACAAATTGCTGACGTTCTAAACTTTTTAAGCTCGTGTGATTTATAGAAAAGAGATGATTGTAGGTATAAACCACAACGGCAGTTATTAAAGATGAATACAGGTCGTGTTGGCTACAGAATGTTTGATGACCTACAGAAGAAGCAAGAGGAAGAGTTCAGCGTTTGCCTCCGGCTGCATGTGATTCAATCTGAGAGAGTCACACAGACACTTTGTTTCGTCTCGTCTCAGAGTCGACATTCTGAAATTCTGCGCCAAACCAACAACATTATTTTGACCTTCTGTGGATAAAAAGCCAGGTGCTCATGTTCCAAACGGTAGAAAAATCATCCGTAACCTCCGACACTCATGAGTAAACATAAAACAAAAGATGAATTTAATATTCTGCCCACATGCAACAACAGATTCACTGCTTTCACATTTGCATATATGACTCAGAGAATTGCAGGGGGCAATAAAAACGGAAGCAAAGAGAATCCCATAATTCCTCAGAGGATGAGGATGAGGCGTGAATGCATGTTTATATGAGCGCTCTGTCCTATCAAACAGCAGATCCATTAACCTACACCCTACACATGACCTCTGACCCCCCAATGCACCGCTACACAACATCCATTACACAATCACTGAAAAATCGTTTTGTTTAAGTTTTTCAGCTGATAATGGCATGTGATGTCTGACGTGTGTGTGTGTGTGTGTCTGTGGGGCAAATCTAAAAACAGAATCTACATCTCAAGTATAAAGTCAGATGACAGAACCTCAATGTTTATAATCTCATTCATCACATGATCTAAATCATCAACACACTCAGGACCATTACATACAAACAACTGCAATAATACAGCAACACTTAAAGTCCCCGTGAAACTGGAAGTTGCGATCGTTTTTACTTCCGTATTTTACATTTACATTTAGACATTTAGCAGACGCTTTTATCCAAAGCAACTTACAAAGAGTTTAGGAGCAATAAGCGATATGTGATATGTTTTGACGCATATTTTGACGCATTTCCGAGCAAAATAGAATTTCTAATAAAATAATAGTGGGTGTGGCTTTGGTCTTTCTCTGCGATTTGATTTGATTTGATTTATAAAAACAGGGGTTGCATTTTGTAATGGAACTGGCAGCAGACCAACAGGTGAAGGGGAGGAGTTAACAGATGCTCCGCCCAAGCTGTCTAACTTACATCATCAGTGCATTTTCAGACTTTAACTGAAGATTATGAGGGCACACAAATTTTAAAAAGAGAATGACCCACATTGATAAACTATTTACGATAAACACTGCGATGTTTCATGAAAATATAAGAATTGTCATTTTTTATTTCACTGGGACTTTAAAACATTAAGACAACGTGTAAAGACAAAACTTGTAAGTCTAAATGAGTTGTAAACTGTAATTACAGTTACAAATTAGCCCATTTTACTGTAATGACTGTATTTCCATTAGTTACATGAAACCGCACAACAGTCTTTATATGCTTTTAAAGCCACTAAAACGTCACAACAGAATTCCTTTCATCTCTCGCTCTCTAACACGACTGCAGCTCTGATCCGGTGATCTGACATCATATAAAAACAACATCACGCTTTACAACATTAGAGAGAGTGATGAAGAGTGTTTGAAACACGTCCAGTCATTATCTCACCATTAATATCTGATGTTACATTCATCCACAGCCAAATATATCAACACAAAGAGTGCAGATGAGATGATTATTATTCACTTTGGTTACAAGCGTATGATGAATTAATACATTTATATAGAGCACAACCTGAGCTTCTGACCAATCAGAATCAATCATGAAATAAGATAATACAGTTCTTTGTATCACTCAAATTATAAAAAAAACCTATAAATGCAAGTAACTGTGTGTGTGTTTGTGTGTGCGTTTGTTTGTTTAAGCGTGCGTGTGTTAATTTGTGTTCTTTTGTGTGTGCGTTTCTGTTTGTGTATGTGTGCATGTCTTTTGGTGTGTGTTTGTTTGTTTTTGTGTGTGTGTGTTTGTTTGTGTGTGCGCAATTCTTTTTGTGTGTGCGTGCTTGTGTGAGTGTGTTTTTTTGTGTATGTGTGTGCGTGTTTGTGTGTGTGTGTGTGTGTCCGTGCATGCATGTGTGTATTTGTGTGTGTGCGTTTGTGTGTTTGTTTCTGTATTTGTGTGTGTGCGTGTTTTCTGTGAGTGTGTGTGTATTTGGGTGCATGAATGTTTGTTATGAGTGTGTGTGTGTGTGATAAGGATTGTTCCTGGATAAAGACTGACCTTGAGGAAGGTTTGAACCCCATCCTCTGTGAGGTCACTAATGTACCCCTCTTTCTCTCTCTCTCTCTCTCTCTCGCTCTCTCTCTCTCTCTCTCTCTCTCTCTCTCTCTCTCTCTCTCTGTGTCTCTCTCTCTCTCTCTCTCTGTCTCTCTCTCTCTCTCTCTCTCTCTCTCTCTGTGTCTCTCTCTCTCTGTGTCTCTCTCTCTCTCTGTGTCTCTCTCTCTCTCTCTCTCTCTCTCTCTCTGTGTCTCTCTCTCTCTCTCTCTCTCTCTGTGTCTCTCTCTCTCTGTGTCTCTCTCTCTCTCTCTCTCTCTCTCTCTCTGTCTCTCTCTCTCTCTCTCTCTCTCTCTCTCTCTGTGTCTCTCTCTCTCTCTCTCTCTCTCTGTCTCTCTCTCTCTCTCTCTCTCTCTCTCTCTGTGTCTCTCTCTCTCTCTCTCTGTGTCTCTCTGTGTCTCTCTCTCTCTCTCTCTCTCTCTGTGTCTCTCTCTCTCTCTCTCTCTCTCTCTCTCTCTGTGTCTCTCTGTGTCTCTCTCTCTCTCTCTCAGAGATAATCACTCACAGAAGGGTAAAAAGGGGAATTTTTATAATGACAAGCCTTTAAAACGCTCAGACAGAAATCTCGGGCAGAACACCACACCGCCCAACAGATGCTGCTGTATAATCTCCACAATAAGAGCATGTAAATACAGACAGCAGACTGACCACACCCCTTACAAAAACCCCAACCAATCACCTACAGGAACACAAAAATGTCATGTCATGACATTGTCACTGTTGTCATGACGACTGCGTGTTTTACAGGACACATGGAAAGACAGCGAGCCGTTTCAATAAAACAAAGTGAGATATCATGCTGGCGTTCTGCTTTAACATGAAACTCAAGTGTTTCCTCTCCTCACACATATAATGATGATGTCACTGCACAGAAAGATATATTTCACTTCACATTTCTTTTCTGCTGAACAGACAAAAACGTTTACTGTACATTCATCATTGCAAAAAAAAGAAAATGACTATTGACACTAAAATTGTCTTAAAATTGTATTCAGATTATCATTAACGTTATTATAGTTATTGCATTTATAAAATAGATTGCATTGACAAAACAGAAAAACAGAGATGCTCTCAACTTTAACTTAAAACTCTGTGTGGTGGTGAGGAGATTAAATCACCCACAATCCACTGCAAACTCACATGTGTTCTCTAATGAAATGTGGAAACATCATTTGAATAATATCCATAACATCATCATACAGTCAGTGTATGTCACAGACGCTTTGAAGGCGATCTATTCATTTCTAGCGGCTGTCTGGACACGAGACGTCCGGTTGTGTTTGGTTTGGATCAGAAGCGCTCGGGCTAGTTGACTTCACAGCTGCTGTTAACATAAGAAATGTGTTTCTATGACCGAGAGGCCGACATCACCAGCACAGAGCCAATGCAAACACATTCCAGCATCTTCTCCTAACTGAGAGAAAAGCCTTTCCATGCAAACCTGATTAAGAGACACCAAACTCATCCGACCAAGCCAAACACGTCAGCGAATTCACAGCAGATTGAGAAAACAGACGGCACATAAAACACAGTTTCAGCCGTGAACGGGTGCATCAGACATCACAGGCCTTTATTTACAGCACGTCCAGCACCTCCAAAAACTGGAGAATCTGCTCTCGCGCAGCATTATTCACTACAGGAATTATACACATCTGCTGGAGGCGTAAAGAATGCAAAACTGATCTGAACGCGTCGGACACGACACTGTCACCGGGCCTTCAGACCGCTGGAGGATACACAACTGTGACCTCACATACCGTACCAAAATAAACTTTGAGGTTTTTTTATAGATTGCGAGTTATTCACATTTTCATGCGTTTATGCTGACTGAATGAAAACGACTTTATTGAAACGGATGTGGTGCAGACCTATAGCGGTGACTTTACTGTGTGTGTGCGTGCATGTGTGTGTGCCACGTCAAGAAAAAGCAATAAAAGTCGAAGCCGTTATCCGCGTGGGCAGCGCTCGGACACGTGGCGCGGTTGCCCATTGGAGGACTCGTGGCGCGGTTGCCCATTGGAGGACACGTGGCGCGGTTGCCCATTGGAGGACTCGTGGCGCGGTTGCTCATTGGAGGACACGTGGCGCGGTTGCCCATTGGAGGACTCGTGGCGCGGTTGCCCATTGGAGGACACGTGGCGCGGTTGCCCATTGGAGGACACGTGGCGCGGTTGCCCATTGGAGGACATGTGGCGCGGTTGCCCATTGGAGGACACGTGGCGCGGTTGCCCATTGGAGGACTCGTGGCGCGGTTGCTCATTGGAGGACACGTGGCGCGGTTGCCCATTGGAGGACTCGTGGCGCGGTTGCCCATTGGGCGACCCGGGTTCGATTCCCGTCCCCATCCCAACCCCTTCTCTCTCCCACTTCACTTCATGTCCTCTCTCTCACTTAAACAAATAAATGGAAAAATATATCTTTAAAAAAAAGCAATAAATGAATTCATAAAAATCTCATTAAAGAGCAAGTCCTCTTGAAACATCCCGTTTCACACTGACACATCCTGACCTAGATTGAATTCATTCTAGTAAGCAGAAGCTCAAGGCACAGATCTGAAAACTTCCTCTACGTGCATAGCAACTCCCAGCCAAGCATCGCCGTCACTTCCCCATTGGCTCTTTTGTGCTTCAGCGTCTTTGAAGACGTGTCGGGAGGATGGGTTGGTGGCAGTAGTATTTCAGCGTTGCGTGCCAAGAACCACGAGGGAAGAAGTGAAAAGTGAAAAGCACGTGATCGTTCTCTGATCCCCAGACACTGGGCACTTCCAGACACGACATCACGGCCCTCCACCCACCGCCAGACACCATCACACAATGAACCTCCTATAAACACCATCACACAACAACAGATATACAACTCAAGAAATAAAAAAGAGAAGCGGCTGAGGTGCAGAATACTGTAATATTACAGTGTTTCTATCAAATCAGCTCATGTGAGGCTTAATAAAAACATCAAAGAGAGTTTCAAAGGTCAAATGTGGATAACCTTTATAATCCTGACATGTCAAGAAACAAAGTCCATTTATATCCCATGAGAACAATTGAAGAGTTTGGGTCCAAAATTTTATTTTATGTTTTAAATTTTTTTTAAATCTTTTTTTACTATGTTTTTATTGTGTTAGTTAGCTGTATTGTTTTAGTTGTTATGGCTTAAATCAAAACAAACTGCAGTTTGATTGATATTCATTCGATGCACAATATGCAAAATAAAAAAACATTTCAATGTTCAACATTTTAAAAAATGTAGTTATCTGATTTTGGAACCAAACTCTTTATATATACAAGATAGAAAATCATTATCCGGATAAAATAAAAACAAATGTTAAAAATAAAAATGGAAAAATTAATAAAATCAAAGTGTTTAAATACTGCTCGCTGAATGATAATATCTACCGTCATAATCCTTTAAAACAAAAAAACAGTCATTTGGGACAAATATTGGAAAACACTGGAGCTACTGAAACACACAGAACAGAATTAATTTGTTTTTATCAAAACTTCGGAACTAATATTCTAGAAAAGAGGCTACAACAAAACATAATACAAATGTATAAAACATAATAATTAATTATAATAAGTATTTAAATTGATATCAAGTAATAAGGAAAAAATAGAAAATAATATGTTTTTAGGGATAAATCTCTATAAATAATTATATTTCATCTAGTGTGTGTGTGTGTGTGTGTGTGTGTGTGTGTGTGTGTGCGGTATAATAAAACACTTCTATAACATATTATTTCATAAATTACATATAAATATAAAAAAAATCACCATAAAAAAATACAAAATAACTATATCTATAAAAAATAACTCTATCTATCACTATAAAAAAAAGCATATAACATACTAAAATATTTTTGAGATTACAGTCAAAACTATATAAAACATAAATATAAAAAAATGCAATATGTAAAAAATGCCCTATAAACAAATATACAATAAATAGGACTTGATATTCTTGTTTATATTATTAATTATAATATAATATTCCTTTGTTACACAAAAGGGTGACGGTGAGATAAAAACAGATTCTGAATAAATCCCCAGAATGAGGTTATGAGCACAACCGGTCAGAATCAGCGTTTTTTTATCATTGACATTTACATCTTGTTAAATAAACTCAAGTTCAGGACAGAATGAGGTCAAAAGTCAAGACAATGATGATCAGCAGGAACATAATCATTTCAACATGAACTCAATGAACACACAGCAAGAGAAGTCAAGAAGAATCTAGAAGCGCCATCGTCTGCATGAGACCTGACTGCGCCCCATCCTCACACAAACACGCTTTAGCTAAACCACAATCACACCTCACCAAGTCATATTTGGAGAAATATTATGACATTATTTTGCAGATGGCACTCTGCGGCCATTAAAAACTCCAACTGGACACAAATCCTGTATGAAGACGCGTCCATGAGAAAGCTCATAAATTCTCTTTATATGTTTCCTGGACACGCAGCAACTAATGCGTCTATCAGCGGCTTTATGGCCGCATTGTAGCTGCTCATACATGCCATAAAAGCGCCGTAAACTCCGTTCAGAAGGAGTACTTCACCACAACACTAATTGCTCACCCAGCAAGACACATTTTACAGCTGTATGACCTCATCTCTTTATGGAAATATTTATGCTTCTCTTAAGAAAGAATGCTTTTGCATTGATCGCAGCAGGATTTGTGACGGAAATAAGATGGCGTTTACTGGAAAAAGTTTTAGGTTTTGGTCTTAATGCTCGACTCAGTTGTTCAATCGATTTAGCATCACCTTTATAAAACTTTAGTGGCACGTGTATGAAAGGTTAATAAAATATATAAGTTATATACTGTATCTATTTTCAAATATATATATATATATATGATTAAATGAATGATCAAACCATTCAAATTATTATGCATAAGAAACAAAAACTATTTAAATATCAAAAATCATTATAACAAAAAAATTGAAATTTAAAAATATATTTATACTATGTATATATATAAAGTGAGTGGAGTATGTCTCCAATAAAAAATACTGTAGTAAAATTCCCAGATACTATAGTGTTTTTAAATCTTACCTTAGTTAATAAAGCACACAAAGTATAATAATTACTACAATATACTTAAGTATACTATGTTATTATTTTCAACATTGTCCCACATGAAAAAAAAATACCGGAGTTGATTGAGATGAATAAATGAAAAGCATTACAGATGATGTGTGTTGGCGTAATGAAAGTTCATCTCTATAAACATCAAGTGTTCAGTGATTGCTTTCTCAGGTGTCGTGTTCATCTAAAGACGAAGAATTTCCCACAAGCCTCTTTGTACCCGGTGTGTTCGGTTGCTACTCAAGCCCACATGTCTGTAACTCAATCCCAGCATTCTTTGTTAGGACACACAAAGCACAAGGTCTCTGTCTGCGTCTCTCTCTCTCGGGCGGGCGGGCGAGGTGTAAACCTGAGGCCATGTGTGCACTTCTCATTTGAGCCGCTGATGTTTCTGCAGGTAAATCTGTGTCACACAAAAGGTGCGCTAGACTGAGAGTCAATTAAAGGCTGTTAACTAATGACACGGTTTAAGTTTTCACTCTTGACACGGTCACTGAAATCTGAACCAAACTACTGAACATGTCAGTCTGTCGTTCTGCACATTACAGTGTTCATGTTTAACTGTTAGAACGAGAAAAACAAACAAATATTTAAATATAAATGATCCATAATATATACTGAATATATATGTGAAGAGTTTGGTTCCACAATGAGATAACTCATTTTAAATGTTTTTCAAAAATCTTTTTTTTTTTATTGTGCATTCACACTGCACTCGTATTTTTTTAGTTGTTATAACAGCATAAATAAAAAATAAAATGATAAAATCTTATAATGATAAATATAATGTATAATAAATTTAATATTTTATAATTCCAACAAAACTATAATGCACATAATGCGGTATAAATATTCAAATATGCCATACATGGTGTGAGAGCAAAAAAAGGAAAATAATATTTATATTAAAAATAGCTTTAGAGAGATTTATTTAATTTGTACATTTTTGCTGACATTTATTTGTCAATTATTCATATATGTCACTGGTAAACAGTTATTAGAACTTATTTCCCATACTAACATTAAATTTGTCATATCTAAACCTTGTATTTCAAAATCAATGTTCTTTTTTCCCAGACTACCCTTTTTATAATTGGGTTGTTTTAAACCACGGTTTTGCAAAATGCGGAGAAACCCAACCATTGGCTGAACCCAGAAAACATCCATATTTGGCCCAACCAAACAACCCAGAATTCTTTATGATGATAGAGCCGATCAAGGCTTTGAATTCACAATTAACCCCAGCCGTTTTTAGCATTAAACACATTAAAAGCATTGTTCTCTTCAGTCCACAGCAGGCCCTTAATCTTCAGAGTGGATGGAATCTTCTGTCCGAGCTCAATGTCAGCTCTCGTTACGCCCGATGCACCCTGGACCCCCCCGCACATACCCCTCTGCCGTCTGACCCCTGCACGCAATCTTCTGCCCCGACACCCCTCGCTCTCTGCCACCAGCCTCAACACCAGCGCCTGAACTTTCCCTTCAAATTACTTCTGCTATTGTAACTCTTCCACATCTGAACAGCATCAATTATGCACTAGAATAACACAGACCCCGGCCGGCCCATGTGACATAAAGGCCGATTATGAGCATGAATTATTCAGGCACCTTCCTGCGATGTAGCTCTCGCTCACGATACGGTGAAAGAACCGCGGTCCTGGAGCGGATCCGTGTGGAGACCGTGCCGAACGAACGCTCCTGTTGTTTATAGCTGGAGGGAAAACTGTATTATTGATCACACGGGGAAATCTATGCCCTGTATCCACACATGATGCATAGACACAAACTGCACTTTGAATTGTTGCTGTTGGAAAGAGGCGAAATATTTGGAAACTTTGGAAGAAAATAAGGTAAAAAATGGAGTTTAACAGAATATTAATCAGATGATAATTAGACAGACTCAATATGAGGCCATGATTGTTTGACAAAGTGTTGTCTTCAAAAACAAAAACAGCTTACATTAAGTGAATGTTTAAGCTTTCTAAAGCTCATCAAGTGTGTTTTTAACATGTTTTGTCACATTTGAATCCTTTTGAATCCATTTCAGGGTGACCTCTGCTGCGTCAACATGGCCGCCTTGACCTCATTTTTTCAGGATTGCGTGCAAAGGTTTGCCAGCACAGCTTGTCTGTGAGATCACAAACAGCCCTTAATATTTTATACAACCCTCCAACCCCACCCGCCACCTCCGGATTGTCTGAACCAATCAAACGTCACGCAACGCTTCCCTTCCATTGGCTGACTTACCTCCTCCTCGAAATGCTTAGCAATAGTTTTTACACCTTTCAAAGAAGAAAGAAAATGATGAAAGCCATGCGAACGCCAAATTGTAAAATTCTTTATGAATACGGAAATTTAAAAAGACTTCCAGAGCAGTAAAAAATAGAGGTTAAAAGAACAACGAGATCAGAAATATGTCAAAAAATGTAATCAAAATTAAGTTAAAATATATTACGATTAAATACTAGGTGGAATACCAGTTTGGTGTAATAATTATAATTGTGTATGACAAAATAAACCTGCATGAAATTGTCATGTCACAAAACATAATTTGTTAAAAAAGTGCACAATTTTAAAAAGAAATAACTAACATGAATTGTTTTGAAAAACAACAAAAACTTTATACTGTATTTCTGTATTATTTATTATGTATCATAAAAATGTTAATGTAAAAAGGGTAAAAGTGTATAGAGAGTGAAAATAGCCTCTATAAATACAACTTACATAAACATAAACTTAAGTAAGTAATATATTCTTGTTAAATATTCAAAAAAAATGTTAAAAATTAGACAACACAATCATGCACATATGATAGCACTGGCAACACAAAAAAAAAGGAAAAAACAAATATTTATATTAAACCTGCTTTAGAAAATATCTGTTTATTTTAGTACATTTTATTCTTTTTCATGATAATTAAGGTTTTTTTTAAATATCATGAGCTTATGTAAATGACATGACTTTGTATTGGTATCCACTTCATGTTCTTTAAATATCAGGAAAGTTTTATGTAATTCTGAAATGAGTTATTTCAAATTGTGGTGTGTTTAATATCAGATGCGGTGTTAATTCTTCTGAAGCATCAACAGACAGTCAGTCACCTGCAGAAGCCACAACATTTGTCCTAAATCAAAGAATCCAGTCCAAGAGACCCTAACAGATCCCAAAAGCCCTGAGCCAATTACAGAAAATTTAAAGGGCCAGTAATCCCTGATTAATTCGGAGAGAGAGAGAGAGAGAGAGAGAGAGAGAGAGGCGGGCGAGAGAGAGAGGCGAGAAGTCGCCCCAGATGGACTGTTCCGTGCGGACCGGACCATTGAGCACCGCAGGGCGGAAAAAAGCTCACGGTTTGAGAAGATCAGTAGCCAAACAAATCCTGATGAGAAATATCCTGCCGACATTTTCAATCTGATGTGGATGAACAGAATCTTTAAAGGAAATGTTCTCAAGACTGTGAAAGGTACCGTCCAGGACAATATTTGAAAAAGTGGTGTTTGTTTAGACGTCTAAAGACACTCCAGGGCTCCTCTTAAGTATTATTTATCTCATTAGGTCTTAAAGTCTGATTCATATGAATGTGATCTGAAAGAGGGATTACTGAGGAAGGGTTTTGTGTCACTACACAATGAGCTGATGCCTTTTTAAGCTCTTTAGTGACTCTCTGCTACTGAGAGAACGAGTCACGGGCTTCCAGAAACCCAAACAAACACGCACACCACTTTAAGAGTTAAAACTTCACAGACCTCTCACATCTACTTCATTTGAATCTAATCCAAAGATTTACCGCACACTAAATTCACAGAAGGCCCCTAAAAAACACATTTACTCAAGTATGCTAAAAAGTACGCTTTATTTACACAAAAAATATGAACGTATACTTTCAGTCTATTTCTCAGAAAAAACAGTGTAAACGAGGCGTGTCCTTCAATTTACAACAACTACACTTGAAGTATACACTGAAGTCCACTTTTAAACTTACAAGTACTTGTACTTACTAAATAAAGTACACTTAAAAATATACTTTGGGTTTTGGCCTAAAAATAATTTACTTTTGGAAGGGAAAGCTGTTCCTCATTTCCAGTCAATATTTCAGTCTTTAGTATGAACATTTTTTACATTTAAGAATAAAAGTAAAGTCATTAAATCTATGAAACGTGTAGAAAACAAACATGTGACTATATTAAAGCTCTCCCTGTCCTTTAACCTTAAAAAGAAAATCCAACTCATATTTGTGTAAAGAAACTCATATCAAACACTGAAACCCAAGCGTGTCCAAACTCTACAACAGATCGGTGGTCTCATACTGTTCCCCCCGTGCCCCACAACCCCCCGGTCTACCCAAAAGACCTGAAGGACAAAGCTCAGTTCTGGGGTTAATCCCATCGGTTTAGGGCCCATCACAGACCCTGAGCTCTAGAACGTCACCTTCATTGTTCCTGGTCGACAGGAAGCCCATCAGAAGCGGCCGGCCGCATGAGCTCGGCGTGGGAGAGAGCAGTGCCCTCGTCTCATTGTGTTCTCGTCTCTTTCCTCCTGTAAACGGTGAGCCCCCTCACGCTCTCCTGTTCTCGCTCTCTTTAAATACATGCATACTTTCCACCCGGCCAGCGACAGAGAAACAATAGTGGCCTTTCACAGCCACCGAGAGAAAGAGAAGCGGGCGCTCAATATTTACAGCGGCGGCCCACTCCGTCTCCTCACGGGCAGCGGGCGGTCCGGAGACTTTCTGTTTGCTTGAGTTCTGCAGAAGTGATGTGAACAGTGACACACACTTTTAAATCTAATAAAAGAGAGAGCCGTGGAAACATCACTCCGCAGGGATTTCACACAACACTCCTGCAATATTTGCTTTGCGCGTCTGAAATCTTGTGCATGATTCCTGCTAAATCTTTACGCTAGTTCTCAATAAAGCCGTTTCAATCTCTGGAGAACTCTCCACACGGTGTGTTATGAATTATACGTGCGGTACTTAAATACTTTCAAGTTTACACATTATTTATCAAGCTCAAATATTCACATTTTTATTTGACTCTCTGGAATACTTGGCTCTGATTGGTCAATTGCAATATTCCAAAGTCCATTATTTCAAGGTTACACCGTTCATCCGGGTACTGTCCGTCATCTTGACCACCGCCGTTTAATACTAAAAAAATTAAACAAATTTAATTCAAATATTCCAGATTAAAAACATACATGTGGTTATATTTACAAATGATTCAACCAAACTGCATGTTTTCTGTTCATTGAGGAAATGTTGCCGCTTGGAAGCATTTTCTTCAAGGAAGGTTTGCATTTATTTATAAAAATATATTTTTAATACAAAAATACCCAACTGACGATAAATTTTGGAAACACCGTTTTGCAGAATTTCACCCATTTTTTTGAAGAGACGATAACCAAACAACAATGCACAGGAGCACAAATAGATGGAAGAAAAATTAAAATTCTTACAATGATAACTTCATTTATTTTGGGACAAACTCTTGTATTGGTGATTTGTCTTTCTAAACACAATCGCATTATCTGCACGGCTGCATTTCCCCAACGTTAACTTGTGTAGATCTAATCCAGAACAGAACCCACATCATTCATGCCATAAAACCCTTTAAACAACAACAGTGAATCAGTGCATGATGATGTTTTGATTATTAAACATCCCGCTGGTGAACTGTACCATACAGTGAGGATTTCTCCCGACTAACATTTAGTCATTTAGCAGACGCTTTTATCCAAAGCCACTTACAAATTTGGGTAAACAACATTCATCCATTAACGTCATATCAGCATCTAACATTCTGTCCTTCACATCACATCTTCTGATGAATTCACTTTAATTTAACGTATAATTCTATACTCTCTCTGTTCACTAACCTCCTGTGACACACACGTTTGATTCATGTACAGCGAGAGTGAATGTAGACGGCACACTTTATAAACCACAAGAGAAGTTTTAGCGTCGTAAAGAGGAAAACGCAGAAGAATCCTGCGAGCGGACGCTCAATACAGGTTGTGGAAAGTTGGCGGTCAGAAATGTTTGAATTCCCTCCGGTTAAACTACGCTGGGAACTGCACTCTTAAAATTGTGTTTGCTTTAAACCAATAAAACAGCAGAAGAAAAATATTGAGTGTGTTTATTTAGGAACTCTGTTCTTTCCCAAATAAAACAACTGTGGGAAGGTTTTTCACATATTAACCGTGTTCAAATACGGCAAATCACTTAAATTAAAAGAGAAGATGTAGAAATGATTATTAGTTTTGCAGGATGTTTGGTGGTAAACATGATCTCACACATTCCATGCACACAACGCTCCGGCCCGGTGGATTTGAGTGGGAACACATTTCTTTCGCTGGTTCATCGTGGAACATTTTGGTGAGCGACTATCGTGTTACAGCTGAATGTTTTTAGGTTTCCGCTCGTAGACCGTGTGACCCCTGTGCCCGGGTCTCCAGCAGACGACCCACACGCTCAGAACGAAGGTCCTGAAATATCTAATTGTGTTTATTCATTTTCTCTGCTCCGTGTGCCACTGAGAAACCAAGAGAGACGCAGTGAAAGAGGAAGGAAGTCTTGAGAGATTTCTCATTACGGCCTTTCAGAAGAAGCAAAGGTGCAGTGAGAATGAGATGGGAATTTAACAATTCACACATTTATAACTCAAAGAGAGATGACACTGATTATCAAAAACGTGTTTTTGTGTATGTAAAACTATATGACACTGATATCATGTATCTTTACTCTAACAAACACAACATATTTCTTACTATTCATTCAACATCTTTCTCCAAGCAAACACACAACAGACAGAAACCCTTCTGCCGTCCAGTCCTGTTATTCCTTCAAGAACATTGAAGACAAGTTTTGTTTTTAAAGAACAGCCAGCTGGTTAGAAAAATGAAAGTCTGTCTATCAGCTGTCTGGTTAAGGCTGACTTTGCATTTTAGTTTAAAGAAATAAACACCAGAGAAATTCTGGATGTTTTTTTACAGTGCAGCTTAAAAACTGTAAGATCTGTTCCTTATAAAGTTTATAATATCACTTAAAACCTAATTTTTACCTCTAACAGAGAGGAATAATATTAAAAAAATGCAGATAAATTGTACAACTACATTTTTCTTAAAGAAGTAAAATAACAGCCTTTCTCGCTTCCAACGACTTTGGCGGAGTACAGATCTTTTAATTCGTGCAGTATTTCATCATAAAGGACTTTAAAAGCTGAACGCATTCCACTCTGTATGTCTTTTTAAACCATCGGAACAATTGATTTACTTTTTGGTATTTTACATCATCACAAGCGTCTTCAGATGTGTTCGTTCCCTGTATGTGTGGCTCTTCGCAGTTCTTCCCTTTATAATATAAAATATTGTTACTGTATTAACATGTCAAACTTTAGGCCTGATTCATGTTTAATTTACGTTGTATCTTTCTCTATGATCGGACGCTTTAAAGACACATCAATTCATTTATATCTGAAAACTCAGAAATGATTTTACATTTGTGCGGCGACTTTCAATGGAGAACAAGTATATATTTATCCTCATAATTTGTTTGAAAACACGCCAGGCCTTCACCAATTAAATTCACTGAATTTATTTAAAAAACAAATGAATGAGAATCAACTGCATCACATGATAATCCCGAAGTTTATTCCCGATATGAACTGCAGCGAGAGACCCGCCGAAACTTGTGTAGTTTAATGCCGCGCGCGTGTAACACATTAGACATCGTGCATGTGGGTTTCATCCCTTTTCGACTTTTTGGAAGAATAAAAAATATGCACGCGCACTCAAAGCTGTACATCCTATAAATTGAATGAAATATAACGTGAGATATTCTTTACACTTAATAAAACATCGCGAGAGTATTGCGCGCGGACTTCTCTTGACACTATAATAAGACGCATGCACGTTATTTTAACAAACGTGATGTCATATCGCCGAAGTCCAACATCTGACTGGGTTTTCTTAAATAAGCAGCGCCGTTCATCTGCTCCTAACAAATTCCTCTCCTTCTGTAAATGACTGTACGAATGAAAAGGAAAACTACAGCCTGATGCTTCTGCCGGTGTCCGGTCCACTCACCTCGGGTTGGTTCGGTTCCAATAGACCGCGTAACGATCAGCCATCACCTTCGAGCTGGCCTCTTGACTAAATACACACATCCACAGAATCACACCCACGAACACCATCATTTCCACTTGCAGCATCTCTACAGTCGGACACGTAAATTCCTCTTTCTTCAGTCCACTTTCATTCGCATCTGTGAACACAGCTGATGTCGGTGTCCAAGTGTCCAAAAGCGCCGTGCGCACTGTGCTCAATAATGCTGGACTGCGCCGCAGAAATCACGCGAAAAACACACAAGAGAAACACAGAGTCGGTGTTTATGTTTTCATCCCAACACACATCCGATATGAACGCATGTGCCACTTCTATCAGATCTGAGTCCGGTGAGTCCGTGCGCGCCCGAGGCTCGGGTAACTGAAACACAACTATAAATCAATATCAGTGCGCAATAATAGTCCAAGAGCTTCAGATGAGCCCCTTCACAGATGTTTGGAGAAGTTGGCAGCGGAGACAGAATGAGAGACGGATGAGACGGAGAGGAGATGAACGCGGACACCGAAAAACACACCCGCGGTCAGGACGCGGGCGTCACGCGTCATTCTATCAGCGGAGATGAAGGAGCGAGCGGATCATCTGTTGTTTCACGCGCTTTCGGTTCGCCGGGAGGTGTGTGTGATGTGAACCGAACGGCTCCCGGTGCGAATGTGTGTTGGGTTACAGCAGGACGCAGAGAAACCCGATTGGTCTAAATTCTGATGGGCGGAACACTGGGGAAACAAAACCCCTCCTTTAACCCTTCAGCCTGTTAAATCTTGTAACCCACAGACAGATGCATTCTGCGCTTTCAGCTCAGCCGAATATTGTGAAATTAAATATTATACGTCGTATTTTATTATTTCAAGGCCCAAATATAATATATAGACTAGATAGACTGCTTATAAATTAAATGCGACATTTGCCCTCACAACTATTGTACAATTGTTCCTTTTACAATTATTCCTAAAAAAAGAAAGAACACTTATAAAAACTAATTGACCCTTGCTTATCCTCTTGTTTAATATATCATTTGAGTGTTTTAATGCGCTCTCTTTATGTTCAATACGTGTGCGTGCTGAGCAGATGGCAGCACCAGTGCGCACTTGTTGCGGTTTGTGCGCGCGAATGCGTGCCGTGCGCTCTCCAGAAGACAGGCGCCCCATAGTGGAAGCACAGCAAAGTGACGTATGAGCCCTCACCCCTAATCTGCCCGAGGCCAAATGTATGCATTACACCCCTGTCCCTAAAGACACAAGAGCTGTGAGTCTGAAAACATCCACAACACGCTGCCAAATATTTACTCGATTTTTGAAATTACGTAAACGTTAACCAACCCTCGACCTCAGTGTTGTCATAATTGTGTGTAAACTCAATCTCACATCAATAACATTTACAGCGTCGGGGGACATTGGTTACCCAAAACCTCTTCACCTGTCGCTTAACAAACTTTCATGACCTTCACATCCTTCTGTACTTCTGTACTGCTCGTGCTCCTGAGGCAGTCGGCCTTCAGACACAGAAGGAGGGGCGTCTCTCCAAATGACACAGTTCCTCTGGCGGGCCGAGGCCAGTTGTCCCCTATATTCCGATCACATCTCTCAGCAGGAGGGTGGGTCGGGGGATGAGGTCATCGCAACAGCAGCAGGGTTTTTGCAATCTCTCTTCACCAAACAGCGGCGTTCACCTGCTGAGGCGCATGCTGCTTCTGTCTTATTTCAAAGGGGAAGATGAGATACTCTCTATTCCACTTGCACTCGGAACTCGGAATTAAAATGACTATTCTGATGACTTCGTATGCCGTGTGATTTACCATTGAAGACGGAGCTGTCAAAAAATAGACAAGCTGAACTTATTCCCAGAGACAAATTTATCGGATTGTTTCTTCTTGTATATGGAGGTCCAGGAAGAGATTGATGCGGAATTAACAATGACCGGGACACGAACACACACACACACACAGTAACCAAAAATAATTTTGGCCCTGGGTGGAAATCATTCTCCTCAATGAGTTCACTGAGATACTGGTAACACGTGATGAGCCAAATGAATCACTCAAGAGAAAAACAGATTGATGTTTGGCCGACGAGGCACAGAGCTCAACAATAAGAAATGTTGTTAAAGTCCCCGTGAACCAGAAGTCACGATCGTTTTTACTTCCGCATTTTGACGCATTTCCGAGTGAAATGGAATTTCGAATGAAGAATTGTGGGCGTGGCTTTCGTCTTTCTCTGTGGATTGATTGGATGTAGAAAACAGCCGTTGAATTTTGAAAGGGACTGACGGTTAAAGGGGAGGAGTTAACGGAAGCTCCGCCCAAGCCGTCTAACATACCTCATTTAAGATGGATAGTAATGACAGGCAGGAAGTGCATTTTCAGTTTTTAACTGAAGTCTAAGAGGGCAAACAAATTTTTAAAAAGAGAACGACCCACATTGATAAACTATTTACAATAAACTGCGATATTTCATGAAAAGATAAGAATTGTCATTTTTAATTTCACTGGGACTTTAAGATGTTTAATTCTCTGCCCTGTATAGGTTTGTTTTGTCTATACACACATACATCTATATATATATATATGTATCTTTTAATATTTGTTTTATGTTTTCAGGGCAGGGTCGACTGAATTATTGATGTCTGGTTGGGAATTTCTAGATCCATCCATCTGAACAAAGAAACATTAAATGTACGTGAATCATTTGCAAGCCTCACCTCACACGGATGTAAATGTGCTTTTTGGATCTCTTTTAATCTGTGTTTGTAAAAGCAGATAGCGTTTAAATCTGCTCTGGTCATCGGCTCTTGTCATTCTGATGGCCAAAGTCAAATTTGTTGGATGTCATTTGTACACAGATCACGGGCTGTGCTGTAATACGCCGCTCGCTCTCAGACAATGAAGCCATTGTGAATGAGGATCAGTGTCTCGCTGCTACACGCACACGCAGTAAACACAAGCGCGCGTGTGCATCATGTCACAGACTGGACCACAACACCACTGCTGGATGCTGGACGCACGCGTGAGATGGTGTGCAGCAGAAAAGCATTGAGATTTCTCTGTTATTGAACACAGAAACGCCGTCGGCCTGCATCCCATAATCATTTCAACCACTTACAGTGGCGTGCATAATTATCCCCAAAAATCAATAAGGTTTGCCCTGGATATCAGCTCTCATTTAAATGTGAATCACACCACTAAAGTGATTATAAGAGACATCTGTGGCTCCGGGTTGTGATGTCAGACAGACAGAAGTGTGTAGTAAGCAACTTTAGTATGCTAATAATATTCACACATGTAATAAAACACATGACAAATCACATGGACTTCGTAGAAACCGTCTCTAGAGACCAGAATATCACACCTGGAGACTCCCCGGCCCAGACAAAAATCTAATTTGGCTCATGAAAGTGTCAAGCAAACGTTATAATGTTCATAGCCGAGCTCATCATTTATCTTTCATTCGATGTCATTTAATTCATCATTTATCGGCTTTAAGATGTCACGGTCCGTCTCTAATCCAATGGACGTGTCGTGCTACAGGAGTGTGCTGCAAACACACGGCACCAATCGATGGCTGTGATCTAATTGGATAAATTTCCTCTGACGCTCTTCTCCTCTGAATGCTGATGATGGAGAGGCTTGAGCGCTTTATTTTTGCCGGTCCAGCTCTCTGAGAGCTGAGGAAAGTGCTAAACAGAGTTTCTCAAGCCTTGCCAGAGATGAAGTGCGTGTCAATCTGTCATACAGAACTTTTTAAACTCTTGTTTAATTCAGACGGGGCAGAAATGCTCTCTGCTTTGAGCCCTAGTTTATTTTTATTCAATGTATTAATGTTGTTATTTTGTATTTAATTTATAGCTTTAATCTGTTCATTTCCTTTTTCAATTATGATTATTATGCAATTTGTTCTACAGAAATATAAATAATAATAGAAAATTTTATTAAATTAAAATTACAATTAAAAAAATATATAAATGTAAAAAATACAAATAATATAGATATAAAATAGAAATATAAAAAATACAAATATAAAAAATACATATTTTTCTTTCTTTTTTTAAATAGAAATACAAAAAAATTATAGAATAAATTTAAAAGTTGTATCTGCTGTATAACCGTGTATCTCACAAATAAGCAAATGAACTGAACTCTTCCTCCAAGTGTATATTTGCAATACTTTATTACTACAGAAAACACCTGACGCGCTCATTTGAGGGTTTTAAATGTTCGTGTGGTTCAGTCTGTGAGAAACCGTTACAGGTTTGTGGCGACACCAACGGTCATTACACGACTGGATCCTCATGACCTCAATCTGCTTGAACAAATGATGACGGGTGTGCCCTTCTTCTTCCTCTGTGAACTAATACAGCAGTAAAGAGAAACACATTACGCCTCAAGCACTCGCGTCTCTTTCTCTCTCAGCTCTGGTCACCGCGTACAACACCACTGAAAATGTCTTATGATTTCCAAAACAATTCCTTTACATTCTAAACTGATCTTGAAGGGATAGTTCACATTCTGTCACCATTTACTCACCCAGACCTGTAAACATTTCTTTGTTCTGTTGAACACAAAATGAGATATTTTGAAGAATGAACGGTAGTCTGTGCTACTATGGTAGTCAACGATTTCCCAGAATGAAAATCACTCACATTCTTCCAAATATCTTCCTCTGAGTTCAGCAGAACAAAGAAATGTAAACAGGTGTGGAACAATCTGAGAGCGAGTATGAGAGTATGTGATGACAGAATTTTCATTTCTGAGTGAATCCTCATGTACAACTAAAGTTGAAATTGAATGCTTTATGTGGCGTTCAGATCTGACACCGTTTCAATGTTAACAAAATAAAATGATGCCATTCAATGTTTGATGAATTAAAAAATGTCTGTTTGGTTGAAAAAAAGCCTAGACATTTACATTTCATCAAGACGTCTCTGTTGGGCAGTAAATGGGAAGAAGTCTTCTCCAGCTGCTCTGAATCACTGATAAACACAGAAGAGATGACAGCGAGTGTATTTAATACATCTTTACTGATAGTTTCCACAGACACAGATCTGTTTCTGCCCTCCACATGTCTGCAGCACTGTTTATTTCTCCTGTTTTCAAGCTTTTCTTTCTATACTTCAGTGTTTAACACATGAAGAGAATTCATCATACGACACACAGAGACACTCCGAATGCTGATGCTGACCCACGTCCAACACAAAAACAGACAAATAAACAACCTTCAACAACGCTTCAAATGAATTCATGTGTTATTTAGTAGAAGACCAAATTAAATATCAACATGACCGATCATAGAACACAATGCCCTCATCTTCAAAAAACATCCACAACTAGGGATGGGTTCCGAGAACTGATACTTTTTTGGACCGGTAGGCAACTTAATTGAGTCGAAGATCCCCGACAAACAATACTGTTATCAATACTTGTGTTGTTTTATCTCTGTTTATTAGGGTGTTAAATGGTGAATTAGAGGCTGCTGTGTCATTTTTCATCCCTGAATGACGTCTGAATGGCTGAAGTTTGCTGGTCGTGTGTGTGATATCTACGGCCATATGATGTCCGCCATGTATTTGTAATCAGTTTTTTGTGTATTAATGAGTGAAAGAGTGGCATGGTTGTGATTGTTGAGCTTTCAGTGTCCATGTTTCACAACGAGAAAGCTTCCGTCAAACCCCCCTTTGCAGCAACCCGTCAAAATAAAAGTCCTTTATTTGGGAACATGTTATAATATTGTTTTTAGTAATTCGCCCACGTTGTATATTTACTTACTTTATTAAATTGAAGTAAATGCGCTAGTAAAATTATAAAAAATAGTACATATAATGAAAAAAAAAACTTTTACAAATTATAGAGCTTAGTTTTGATAACAGTATTTATAAGTACCGGTATTGATATCCATAAAATCTTAACGATACCCATCGACAGCACTACACCAGGTCAATGGAAAACTGTTTATTAAATAAAACTTAGTGGAACGTCATTTCGATATCCAGCTTATGAAAATGAACTTTTATTTAATTTCTAGTACAAGTATAGCTGGTCATTTCATTTGAAGTATATTCATTATAGGTCCATCAAAACCGTTTCAAGAACCAAAGTCTAGCAGTTTAATGTTTTCTGAACAGGGCTTTTAATGCAAGAATCCCATCACTTGAGATCACGATGGACATTTCATTCCACCATCAACATTAAAATGAACTCCGATTTCACATCATCACCGGGTTATAAAAACATTTCAGATATCAATGAGGCAAATAAAAAGGACAGTGATTGTCTGACAGTTGTTCTAAAAGAAAATGAACGGCTAATGAAATCTGTAGTCTTGAGATAAAGTGTTCCGTATGAAGAGGCTCAGAAGTGAATGACCGGACACAACGATGTGAGAATGGGCTGATAATTGCAATGATATTTTAAGAGAATGGCTTCAGAATGTTAATGTTATTTCAGAGTGATGTCCTGCAGGGAACGTTTAGTCAGAACGATACATAGATTTGACAGACTATTGAAAGATTTCCGGATGTAATGAACTTTTCTCTGGACATCTGGACATGCACAAACACAGATAACACACAGATAGCGCTTCATTTATTCTGCTCATATTACATCAACACAAGCTGATCTCAGTTCATCAGAGATGTCCTAATGTTTCACAGATATCAACTATTGGAATGTTGTTTTAGAAAAAACTAAACTCTTACATGTAACTACCATTTCTTTTAAATTGAACTGTTTAGATTAACTGTAAAATCAAATTGTTTTAGATGAAATGCTATGAAATGCTATGGAAGGCATGAAAACAATGCATTCAAATTGAGAAATAAATAAAAACTATATCTGTGTGCAGTGTAATGGCACTTCACTGGATTCACAGGATCTGTATGATGCTCTATACCAGTGTTTCTCAACTGGGGGGTTGGCAAGACCATTCTACAGTAAGTGTGTGTACAGTCTAAGAAAAAACATCAACAACAAAAAAATTCTAAATGTTTTTCTGAAGAGAGACTTTTATTCACCCAAATATATAAATGTAATTTTGAAAGACTTGCGTGAGAGCTGTTGGCAGATGCCTGAGCAAGTGAGCGCTCGCCGTGACCGTCCCAATGGGCCCTTTTCACATGACGTCACGCAACTTCATCAAGAGTTTGCCAGTGTGAACGCACATTGTGTTCAGAACGACTAGCACACAAATGACTCATTTGAACCGATTCATTTAATTGAACTTTTCAGTCACTAGAGAATATAAGAGATCACTGAATCATTTAAAGTGAATCACAGAGATGTGAATGAGCTTTGCTCATTAGTAAGACTGGTTCATTCAGTTGGCTACTGTGGGCTGAAAAGTAAAAAAAATTAAATGATAAAAAAGCTTTATTTGATTTAAAAAATGTCTGTTTGGTTGAATAAAAGTATTTAAATGTAACTTAATAATTGTCATGTTCATCTAATTCTATTAGAACTTTTAAAATTTCAAAGTCACTTTGGTTAAGCCACTTAAAGGTCCGGAAGGCCTACGTGTGTGTGTGTGTGTGTGTGTTTGTGTGTGTGTGTGTGTGTGTGTGTGTGTGTGTGTGTGTGTGTGTGTGTGTGTGTGTGTGTGTGTGTGTGTACAAGATCAGGATGGCACCAACTCCGCCTCATTTTGAGCCAGAGAAAAACCCTGCTGACTTATTTCTTTTCTACTCTTTCCATCAAAATTAAATCACTAAAAAATCCTTAGCTTTGTATTCTGTGCTGGGCTATTTGAGACCAGTTCTATTGAACTTATATATTTTGTTGTCCTTTTGTTGTTCCAATTGCTTCTTTACCTCATTTGTAAGTCGCTTTGAATAAAAGCATCTGCTAAAGAACTAAATGTAAGTCCTGATAGAGGAAATCTCGTTTCTAAAAAAGCTTTAATTTCTCTTCAAAACAAGGGCTAGATGTTGTGAATAAACGTTTTCATTTGAACATTAAAGCATTTGAGGATGTGATATACGTTTTGCACAACCACACCATAACATAGTCTCTCGTACCATATCGCTTAAACATATTTGCATGAATATTAAGATCTAAACTCATGAAAAAGCATCATTTACATCAAAAACAAACAGCACAACACGTCTTCAATCAGCACAAATATCAGTCATCAGTCTGAAGGCTGGTTCACCTCTGAAATCATCATTTCACTGTCATGTTTCTGAAATGATTTCATTTTCTTTCTCTTTGCTGGAAGCTTTAATGATAATTAAAAGGAGGGTTTTAGCATCATAACTGTGGCCTCGTGGAACGATCGCTTGAGAAACAGCGAGTGTTAATTGTCTGCCCCAGGAGAGAGTCTTTAACAGCGCAGCGTGTATTCGTATCCTTAACATCCCCTCCGTTTCATCAAAGTTGCCAAAACACTGCGGGTTGACTGTAGAAAATTACATTGTGAAAAGAGATTTGCTTTAATTTCTGGAGTCTGATGAGATGGGTGTCAGCGGTCTGATTAACTCAACCATCATGTGATGCTGAACGATGTGATGTGTCATCAGCCCATAAACAAACACACTGTGGTTTATTTCACTATACACCTGCCTGATCCTGATAGATAAATGTCCAGCACCAAGGTCATGTGTTCTAGAACATGTATAACATGTGCAATCTTATGTGACCCTGGATCACAAAACTAGTCTTAAGTAGCACGAGTACATTTTTAGTAAAAGACAAAAATACATTTTATGGGTCAAAATTATTGATTTTTCTTTTATGCCAAAAATGATTAGGATATTAATTAAAGATCATGTTCCATATTTTGTATATTTCCTACAATAAATATATAAAAACTTTATTTTTGTGAGTGGATGGCATGCTACAGTGCCCCTGATTCACAACTTCAAAGGCAATTTTCTAAATATTTAGATTTTTGTACTCTCAGATTCCAGAGTTTTAAACGGTTGTATCTCAGTCAGATATTGTCCTATTATAACAACTCATAAGAAAATAGAAATCTTATTTATTCATTTAACAGATTATGTAAAAATCTCAATTTCAAAAACTATCTATTTGTACCGAAACAAAGAGGCTTTTCAGGGCTTTTGACGTTAAGTCGATGTGAGTACATGAACAGCAAAACATATCATCCTCAAAAAGCATCAATAAAACATGTAAAAAATATTTTAACAACAAATTAATATGTAGGACCTCATGTAGGATGTTGGATTTTAAAAGTTATGTTTATAGAACTTCACCACTTACACAGTCATTCGTGAAAAGAAAATGTGCAGACATCTTGGGTTGCACAGAAAATATTTTCGATAAATGATGTTCTCCTCCACTCTAATGACAGCTTTTAAAATGAACTACATTTAACTCTATTTTTATGATGTAGAAATGTTTATGTCTCTAATATATTGTAATCATCTTTGGGTAGGTTATTAATTCTCTACGTATCTAATCATCGTCATATCTGAGCCCAAAATGTACACTGCTTGGACTATTTCAATATAATAACAACACATCCCATAATCTCTACATTGTTATATATGTTTATTATTGTAAGAAGATTGTATTGTTTTCATTTGCCTAATTATGAAGACAAATTACTCATGAAATACCTTGTATTATACCACTGATGGAGCACACACTGGCACACACTTAGGCCAACAAACTTACACACTTACACAGAAAGATGGAAAAGTGCGAAAGTTACGGATTTCTGCTTTAATTCCAAAAAAAGAAAAAAAGAAAGATTTTTTAAAATATTCATTACAATTACGAAGCGGTCTCTGAACTGCTGGTGTTTTTCATAGTAATGCTTCATGGTTTTCTAGCTCAGGTTGGGATCAGGTGGATTTCCCTCGACACATTGAGCGCGTGTGATGTAGACACGGCCACAGTCCAGATGAATTATAATGCAGGAGTGAATACATATGGTAAAAGAATGTCAGACTTATTCCCAGACAGCTGATCCCCTTTGAAAGGCTTGAATCATAAATGAAACGCAGCATTTAAATAATGCTGAAAACACACATCCGCGCGCTTCCGGCCGTGACCACCGCCTCCAGTTCAAACATGATTTTCCCTCGCTTTGTTTCAGCATGCAGACAAGACTCAGAGATGATGACCGTCTTAAAGTGCAATGGTTACGGTGAAGGTCACGAAAGTGTCAGGTTCACAAACACGACCGAAAGGTTACAACCTAAAAACACATTCATTAGCAGGAGGACTGACCCGAGGAGGAAAAAACACCAACGTGACGTTTACTTGTAAAATGTCACGGAATACATTTGCATTCATCAAACTTTCTAGCAGTGGCCGTTCATTTTCCTGTAACGATGTTTGGTTAAAAAGTTTAAAGGGTGTGACAAAAGAGACAAAACAACCAGCCACATTAAAGCTCAAACAAAACGATGAAGGAATTCAAATCTGCCCCAGCTGGTGTTGTTCCAGTCAAACGGTGGTGTCTTTGGGCGCCGCGTCTGTTGTTCTGCGTATTTGTGAAAACTCTAAAAAATGTTTTGAATCGACACCTTTAGTACTTCATCACTGCCCCCAGCGCCAAAAAACAACACAAAAAAGTATTGTGATGTTCACAGAGCAAACACAAAGCCGGAATGCCCCGTGCCAGGACACTTTGAAACACATTTGGCATGTTTAATTCATTTATCATGTCAGGAGTTGGATGTAGACGAGCTAAATCAGTTGTTTAGATTGGCCGGCTCGGGGTAAATCCCGGCGCGATGAGGTCACCGAGGAGCCGTCAATGTGGATTAAGGCAAATTTCGGGAGCGTCTGTAAGAGCTCAGGGTGAACGGCTCGGCTGTGAGTTTAAACACATGCGTTCCTGCATCTAATTGAGGATAAAAGCACTTTTCAGGTGAACACAGCTGTACGCTCATTACAGCTTCTCATTTAAAAGTGATTTTTCTACCCCCCTCACCACGCACCCTCGTCATGTTATCTTCATATGTCACTCACGTTTCTAAGAATGTGTCACTTTGTTTCATGTGTATTCAGAATGACACCACAGGTGTGAAGCCGCTAAAAGAGCTTCTATAAGAGAGACCAACACGTTCCGCACACATCATGACTGAAACCACTGAGAGGTTCAAAAACACACCAGCTGTTCACAAGATAACATTCACTCATTTATTAAATACTTCTGCGAACCCATTTCTAAGTCCAAAGCCATTTACAAATAAAGAACATCACAGAATTTATCACACGAGAGCCGCGGTACTCACAACAAAGCTCGGGAGAAAAACTACCACAGATAATAAACATGGTTACTATAGTTACGAATGAACCACCGTCTCACTTTAGTAACCCATCGCTTCACAGTGGTATATATAGTAAAAAAAACATTTTTCTTAAAGTAAAAGTGAAGCAATCATGGTTATTTTGGCGGATTTAATACCTCATGGTTGTTTTTCCTAAGGGCGCACACACACACACACACACACATGAAGAGCGTCAATAAAACTACAGCGTGATGTATGTGTGGATATCATTTCATTTCACTGAAGGTTCAGATTGCTGGCAGGACACAGAGTAAAGCTCTTTTATAAAACAGAAAGATTTATGGAGCTGCGTTTAAGTAAATGATGCATCGCACTGAGAACTGCCTCTTAACAAAACCATACAACAAAACTACACAACAGAGTTATTATAGTTTTATTCATATTTTCAATTCGCTTTTTTGTGATCATTTTAGATAAAGTTTTAGCAATTTTGCTATATGATTTTGTCATTTTATAATTTATTGGTTTATTTTGAATGTCGCTTTACAAGATGAATTAGTTTTTATTTTAGTTTTTGTTTATTATTATAATTGTACTGCTTTAAACTTATTTCAGTTAATTTTGGAGGCAACCTTTCAATTTTTCCACAAGTTAAGTTTCCCCAAATTATTTTAAGGTCAATGTTTTATTTGATTTCAATGAACAGGAACGTTTTCAAAGTTTTAATTTTAGTAAACCTTGCAAGTACACAAGCCTGAAGCTGGTGTTTAATGTGAAAGTTCACCTCCAAAATGAAGATTCTGTCTCCATTTATTCACCCTCTTGTCATTTCAAACATTTATGACTTACTTTCTTCCGCAGAATACGAAAGAAGATATTTAGAAGAAAGTTGGTAACCGATCAGCACTGGAACCCATTCACTTCTACTGTATGGACACAAAACTTGTGTGAATGGGGTCCAGTTAACAACATTTTTCCAAATATCTTCTTTGGTGTTCTGCCAAAGATAGCTTGAAATAACAAGCGGGTGAGTAAATGATGACAGAATTTTGATATTTGGGAAAACTATCACTTTAACATCCCATTAATCTGGATATAAGCTTGTGTCATTCATCTGCTGTTCTGATCAATAGAAAATAATCCACAAACATCTTCAGATGACATGTGCATGTACGGCTGCTTCCTACGGACGGGAATAATCTCATCAGAGTTTCATAAATAAAGCCCAGTCACACTGACCCCAATTTACACAGAAACATTGTGATTGTGTTGAACAGAATGTCAGTAATTTCATGAGAAAGCTCGAGCAGCTGTGATATTTCACTGCATTGAGAGATCCGATCGCAGGTGGGGAGTGAACAAAACAAAATAATGTGCTCAGATGTTTCTCTTTCATAGAGAGTTCTCAGTTGTGTTTCATTTAAATAACAACTCAGTCTCACGTGTTACTAAAATCGCATATACATATAAAACAAAAAAATACATTTTGATTGCAGACTTGACAAATCTGAGCTCTGTTTGACACCACGTTTCAATCCAAAGATGCAAATTAAATGTGTGTGTTTCCATCATAGTTAAAACAAATTTCTTCTTATCGGATAGGAAGTTTATCCTTCTCAGTTGTTCATCATTTTTTATGAACATTTTCAACATTTATGCTCATGTTGGCGTTTCCATCGAAGGTTTTTTTATAGTTCAGAAAGCACATAAAAATAGGTGGATGGAAAAGTAGCTATTGTTGACATCTTTTATGAAAATGACATAAATGAGACATTTCTGACTCTTTTTCTGGCGAGAGGTATCTGAGACGCAGATGAGATTTACAACGAAAAGTTTCCATTTGCTCCGTATATATCTCACTGATGTCTAGGAGAAATAATTGAGATCCTAAAGAGATCTCAGCTGTGGTTTTTCTCATAGGCAGGTTGGTGGTCAGTTCTTTACGTTAAACTGAGATTGAGACAGTATTGAAACACCAGTGGAGAGATCTCCTCTCTTAATCTCTGACCCTGGAACAGTCACTGTGAGCTCTTCATGGACGACTTTCTTTTCTCCTCAGACACTCGCATTACTCCGGCCGTTGTGAATCTTGTTCAGTTTGTCTGAGTGTAAATCCATTATCATCAGCGGTTTGGCAGCCCTCTGCCTTCCATCCTTACCAGAGCACAAATGAATCCATCTGTTTTCACCATCTGCAGTCTATTTGTTCATTATTTCTGGGCCAACACGGTGTCTTTCTCCCTCCGCTCCTCGCTCATGTTTCTCTTTCTGTGCTCACGGTGAGGAAAGGCTGTGTGGTCACTTCATCAGGTCGGCCGCAGGGCTTTCAACATCTTAATAAAGACGGAGATTACATCACGTCTCCAGTTATTCATCAACTGTCACTGATTTCTTCTTCTCTTGCCAGATTTCACGAGGGGCGGCGGCCGCTGTATGAAACTTCATAACCCAGAGCTCATATCTGATGAAACCCTTATGATCTGATTAATCAAACTGGAAATCATTAAAGCTTCACTGTTAAACACACACGAGGAAACTATCAGAGGACTTCTGTTTGACTAGTAAAGTTTGAATGATGGACTGTTAGTCATTACTTCTGAAAACATTCACATCTGATGTTTCATTAGTTGTGTTTTACAAACCATAGCAGCAAGAAATAATCTGTTAAAACAGCAATAGGATTATTGTGATTTTAATATGCGATTTCTGAATTTCTTACACTCCCGAACACTGATCCAAACGGCATTCTGTGCACAGTGTGCATACTGTATGCTTTTCATTTCACATACTATTTTAAAATACAGCAGTCAGTGGTGCTGTAAAATAAAAAAGGTTACTACATAATGTGATGCACAACAAAATAATATCACAGGAATGCATCATTTCACCAGATGACGACTACGTATAAATTTGTACAATCTCGCAGATTTTAGTATGAATTACTTTCATTAGGTGAAGGGTTTCAGTATGGCTTTTGCTACTAATAGAAGGTTTTTTCTAATAATTGTACGAATGCAATGCATATGAATAAACCACCTCGTAAAATGAGATTAAATTGGATAGGACAGGTTAAATGAGATTAAAATATATGTAAAGATGAGGTTAAACACGCAGTTCCTGCCAATCTCATATTCATCTGGATTACCTATTTAGTAGTACTGCATAAATCGTGTCTTCGAAGAGAATTCAGTTTGATCATATTTATATAAGAGAGATACCGCTGTACGATTATTTCCGGATTATAGGCGGACCCGGGGGCGGAACTACAGCACGAGCACACAATATATTATCGTATTATACCATCCTGTTGTTTACATTATGCACGTACACGTCGATTGCCAACAAAACACTGACATGTTTAGCTTTACTTATGTGCGGTTCATGGCCGGCATCTTTTAGAGCTGGGACGCGCCATCTATCTGTTTCAAACCATTTCCAATTCCAGCGTTATATCCACGGTTTATATAACTTCCGTCAACCGAGCGAAGCGGCAAATTAACGGGCGTGCTCTTTCTCAGGCTGGCTGACGCATGGGCGTCCTCTTTCGCTGGATGGATGACGCATGTGCGTGCTTTTCCAGGAGAAGTGTTCAATGAGGGATAAAGAACCCTCTTTACGAAAATGGGAATCCATGATCAAAAAAAACTTTCTGAGACCTGTACGAAACCTTGGCGGAGTGAATCGAGCAGAGAAATACGTCATACGTCATAAGTGTAAAGAAGTCAGAATGCCGATCCGATACTCTGGATCGGAATTGGGGCCGATCCGGGTCTTTTTTGCTGGATCAGGTGTCAGACTGACGGGTTCTCTTCAGTCTGATCCGTTGCGATACCCGTGGATGTTACTCTAAAGCCTCATAAAGGACTAACTATCAGGAAATTACCATAAACTGTGTCACGCACTGTATTCGATGTCATGTATTTCGATAGCTTTATGAGAGGAATAAACCAATATAGCATAATTAATAAACTCTGACCTCTGCTGGTGCGGTCATCTGTCAATCTCAATCCAGCATGCGCGTGTCCGGGAACAGTCAGGACGTTACTCGTTCCAAAGTTTTCAATATTCTTCATAATCTCTAGATAATAGACTGTGGTTTTGTTTAAAATGCATTTTGCCGGAGACTTTACTCGCTGAGTATAACGTTATTACATTCAAGCACTAGAAGAGGTGTATGTTATGCGTTATTCATGCACAATAACTTTAACTTTAGGATGGATTCAATGTTCTATGATTTAAACACATAACATATCTCTTCTCTTTGTGTTATAACTGTTTTGAACTTGGGAAGCAAAGATCCCCGCGACATCAGGATCATCACTATCCGGGATACACGTGAGTGAAGCGGGTGCATTAAGCGCATCATTCTGCGTCCAATGCGCATGACTTTAAATAATGTAGAAGCGAATGTATTAAGCGCATCATTTTGTGTCCAGGATGTGCAGGAGCGAGTTTGGAGACTTTTATATTGTGATAGCTTTGTGTAATAAACAGATTTATTTGTTAAACATTTTGTAAGTATCTGTGCTTTATGAGACCACATTTTTGTTTTGTATGTATTTTTAAGTTTAATACAGCACTTAATTACATTTAAAAAAATCATACTTTCAAGTAAAAAAACTTAAGTAAAGGAAAATGGTAGATTTTAATGTACTTATGGATTTAAAGTAAAAAAAACATTTATTTATGGACTGTAGTGGAATAAATATGATGTGCTTCATACTGTAGGGAAGCATTTTTTGTCCAAAGTACTCTGATAAAGTACAGATATCTTAAAATGTACTTGAAAGTAAACATGCTTAACTATCCACCTCTGGCAAAAAAAGTTAAAATATGCAAGTCTACTTTGATCATGAAAAGCAGTGCTAGTATCGGATCAGAATCGGTATCGGCCGATACGCAGAATTCAGATATCGAAATCGGATCGGAAAGGAAAAAGTAGTATCGGTGCATCCCTACTTAAAACTGAAAATGATACAACCAGAATTAGGGATGTGCACGTATGTATTCGATCCGCAATAACTATTCAAAATTAAAAATGATAAATCGAATATTCATATTTTTCATAAGAATAGAACTGAGTCACCACAATTTTCAGCTACCGCTACAGAAGACCTTAGAGTTGTCACGTCTTATGTTACGCGTCTTCATTTGATCTGTATTGATTTATAATAAACAGAAAATATAAAAATCTTTTGTATGTGTTCCTAAATCTTTGTTCACTCGGATCACAAGATAGTTTAAATATTTTAAGTTTACACACCGGATGCCCGGATTGCGTTTTATTGTCGGTTCACATAAACATATTAAAATGTTTCAAAACCGGTGAGCCAAAGAGATTCGTTAACATTACTTACATTAGGTATAAAAATACCAATTGGCCTTAACATAAGACTGGCACCGTTTTCCACAGCTAAAATGTTACAATAAACAATAAAGCAGGATATTCTTGTCAGATATTAGTTTTGTTACCGGGAGTTAAAGAGAAGAGCAGCGCGTTATTTCCACTGTCGGCTAGTTTAACAGACTTTCACCAGAGTAAATAGACCTATATGCTTATTTTTCTTATCAAGAACATGTAAAATAAAATAAACAAGATAACCATATGTTCCAGACTGTCAATAAACGTTGCGTTTTGCTCTTTTTTTCTGTTTTCTTTTAGTAGCATACTCTTCCGCGCATGTTTAAATGCAGTTTTTATATATTTTTATTTTTTTACTTTAAAAATCCTCTATACAGGCTATAAATATTTAATGATAATTATAAGCTTGATATGACATTTTGACTAAATAAAAACTTACGTCCTTATTAACTTAATTTAAATAAACGAATATTCATTTTTTACGTGCTCAAATATACGAATATGAAATTATTGAAAAATGCCCATCCTTATCCAGCATGTATATGTTTCACATTCTCTCGGGAAAAGAAAGCTCTCTTATGCCTCCACCTAAACTAGGAAAATCATTTAGTTATTGCAAACCACTGCTTCATTTGAAACCACTGCTGATATCTGAAAATATTAATGAAATATTATTATTACAGCTAATGAAAATATTCATGCATGATGCTCTATATGAAAAGATTTCATTCTGTTGATGTGCCACATACTGTACTGCAGACAGTCTGAATCAATGAATAAACACACACACCTGGAGACTGCAGAATCTGATACAGACAGAATCTTTATATGTCAGACAGATGTGATCAGATGAATTCAGATTCAATTACAAACAGATTGTTGCTTTTGACTTCCTCAAAACAACATGTACACAAATGTTCTTCATTTGCATCCGTCTCTTGTTTCCACACAAAATTAACAAGATTCTGTCTGTGAACGTAAAATATACAAAGTTAGTTGCATCACCGGCAATTCATTATTTTGTGTACAAAAGCAACAAATCTTACACAGCTCTCTTGTTATACTCTCTCTACAATTATGGAGGGAACGGCATTGCTTAGGGACGTAATGATGACGTATGCCATTAATCCAACTAGGCCATGTAGTTCAACATGTAAAGTAGGAACATGAAAGTTATATTCTTAAAGAACACCTTAATCCTAATATAAGTTTACTCTGAATAAAGCAAATAATTTGATTAATGACATCCATGTAAACATGGTGACTGTGTCAAACTGAGCCCAGATTTATCTCGTCTGTAATCAAACGTCAATATAATAAGATCTCAATATGAACTCTTTCTCATCACATTTACTCAAATCCAGATGATTTTACCTCCACAATCTACATTCATTTACACCTTCACACACCTGAGAACATGAAAGTGAGCAATGAATGAGCTACAGCGGTTCATATAGAAGCGTAAAGTAAGGCCCGATTCACATTTCGCGTCTTTTCTGCGCGAATATTCGTTATTTTAAATGTATACGCAGGCGCGGGAAAATAGGGGGCGATGCGGTCATGACGCTCATACATCGAGATGGAAATAGTTTTCATGCTTGCATTCCGCGGGTATATCTGCGCAGTTTAGACACGAAATGTGAATCGGGCCTAAATGTCTCAGTCAAACCGACAGACACTTTGATTGTAACGTTTTAAAATATTTCTAAAAAAATGAAGAGAAAAATATAGTTTTAGTTGCTTCTTGCAAATTAACAGAAGAAATAAAGAATTGGAGAAGTTACAAGCAAACTGTTATTTTATTTTAAAGTGTGATGCAAGTTATGGCCTGTCAGAGAGCAGTTTTTATGAATCCTTATAATTATTTGTAGAGCTTTGAACAAGAGGGTGAGATATATATGCCTGTGTTCCTGCCTGCTGAAGTTTATTTAGACACTATTGATTTTGTGTCATATAAGATGTAAACGCTGGACGCTGTGAGATGAGTGCTTACCTACAGTAAACCATTTTCAAATGCTGTATAGCTGATTAAAAACTCAAACGGATCGGCAGGCTGCGACGAACGCTGATGTATTTACTTCTCCAATTGAAATAAAAGCGTGACTGTAAATTGTGAATACGACGTTTAATGTGCGAGTGTATGGATTTTGCAGCAGTGAAGGTGTACCGGCGTAAACTGTTGGGTGGAGATCATTCAGAAACGCTTGTAAAGCTACACAGTATATCCCTCTTTCAAAGTTATACAATAAACAGTTGTACATTGAATTTTTATTTAACACACAATAAACATAACAACAGATCTGCTCGAAATAATTTTGGATCATTGAAGCTTCAACATCCTTGATGTCGACACAACTGGATTTGCTTCTCAAAGCCAAACAGCTTCAGGATAGATGCTCATTGTATAAAGTTTGCTCCACATCACAACTAATCCAAACTAATCCAGACAGAAACAGAGATCATTTCTCATCATGTGACATTTCTAACCGTAGCTCTAAAGCTCCTCCACACGCTGTTTCTGGTTTTCCTCCGGGTCGCCTCTCTGCTCAAACAACCAGGAAAATTCAATCAATAGCTAAAGGCGTGAGGAACACAAGAGTGAAACGCTTCAGTTTCACACAAGCTGAAGTTATTCACAAGAGAAATGAGAGATTTGAGCTGTGATGGAAATTCATGCGCTGGTCAGTGGAGCAGGTCGTCTACACCTGAATTTCATCATCACCACAACTACAATAAACATCATGACAATACAACTAAAAGAGTATTACCATTTGTACTATATTTTTGTGAGATTTTTATACAATTTTACGCCCTATTTAAACGAATGATCTAAAGCGCATGGCGCAGGTGCACTTGGGGCGTGGCCAAATCCACTTTTGCTAGTTGAACGATGGGGAAAATGTGACCCTGGACAACAAAACCAGTCTTATGGGTAATTTTTTCGAAATGTATATTTTTACATAAGTTGAAAGCTGTATAACTAAGCTTTCTATTGATGTATGGGTTGTCAGGATAAGATAATATCTGGCGGAGATATAACTGTTTAAAGCTCTGGAATCTGAGGGTGCAAAAGTTGTAAAAGTTTGAAGTTGTAAATCAGGGGCAAATTTTGACCCATACAATGTGTTTTTGACTTTTACTAAAAATGTTCCTGTGCTACTTAAGACTGGTTTTGTGATCCACGGTCACAAATGGTCGGTGCACCCAGCGAATGGTCCAACAGGCTGTTCCTGATTTTCTTATATTATTATTCTGTGCATAAAGATAAAAAAATTTATGTCCGCAATAATAATCTTGTATATTGTAGTCCTTTAGTTTTTAATATAGTGTACGTGCATTCTATAGCCGCTCATTGCAAAAAATAAATAAACTGCACCATTTACATTAGACCAGGTTTGAGTTGGTCAGTAGCGCAGTCTGTTTTAGTGACTTCAAAATAGCAACTCGACAACAATGCGCCTGAACACACATTGTTGCCTATGGGTGCACGAATGGGTGCAAATGCATTTGCTATTATACAATGCGGTGCATCACATGAAAATGATAACTGCGTCAGAAAAGCACTAGTGCACCTTTTCATTTTGAATGTGAACTTCTCCTTTATGTCACTTTGAATAAAACCATCTGCCAATGCATAAATTGCAAATGTAATAAATGTGAATTATAAGTATGATTCATTACTGTTTCAGAATGATGAATCTATTAGATTCAGTAAAGACACTTGGCTATAAGAACTACACAGCCTGACAGAGACATCCGGCAGACTCCACTTCAGTAATGTAGTCAAAAGCACACTAGAATGTAGAGCCGGCCGGTGAGATGTTCTGTGTTGTCAAAATGTCATCGGGTCACGACGCTCTCTATCCTCCGGGCTGACGGCTTTTGTGTGAAACTAGAGGAGTTTTTAACTGGAGAGCTTCAGAAGCTGAAGTGAGTAGAGATGTGGAGGACAGTAAAGCCTTTCAATACTAACTCAGAAATAAAAACTTCACAAATGTGATGCTGAAGACACTTGAGTTACATTTAATACTGACTGAATGTCACCGCATCACAGAATATCTCAGTTATTTCTCCAAAACATCAGTGAGATTAAAGAGGAGCAATTGTATTTTAGATATTTCTCATGACAAAAAGAACAAACATTTTATCAAACTAAGCTCAGATTTACACCTCCGTACTCGTTTATGTGTTTCAACAAATAAATCTCATTTGTTTCTCTTTTTAGTCCTCTTGAGCAATTTCAGGAGAAGCATCTGAGACTAAGTTAGTAAGTTACTGATACTTTAAAGAAACACAACTGAAAATGTAATTTGCTGTATAACACAGAATGGCACAGAAAAATGTATTACTTCTTAACCGGAAAGTAGCGCTGAACAGCTAACAAAGTGCCAATGGTGCTATGAATAATGTCACAACTATACGGTTTAAGTAATCTACATGGTAAGGTTGTGTGTACTGCATGTGTAATGCTCGTATGGCTGCATTAAAGCTACTGTCAAACACCCTTTAAGGCAACGTCAAAATAAAAGTCAGGTTAATTTGATTAAGTTATAACACACCCACATTTTAGCACACCACACCCCATTAATTTCTTTTATAATTTGACCACCGAGTCCTTAAATTAAAGTAGACCTGAAATCAAAAGAAAAAAGTAATCTACTGGTAAGATTGCTTATTAACATAGTTAAACACATTATACCCTATTTTTACCGATTCTTCCCTGTATGCTTCAAAGTATCCACTGTAGGTATTTTTTCAATTGGGCGAATATATTACTTACTATTGTACATTAAAATACAGAAAACACAGAATCCTGAAAAAGAAAGGATTTGGAAAAAAATGGTTTTTCAAAAGACCCTAGATATGACGCTCTTTCCTGCTCTTCTGTGATATTGTGCAAATTGATTAAAGAGTCACACATCATGAGAACATAAAAACAAACTAGATTCGTGTCTCTGTGATAACAGAAGTGCTGGGAAACACGGAGACTTGTGAATTTAATTCCAACAAACCAAACCCCACCTGAGTTATTACAATGACCTAAAACTGATACTGTAACTGAACTCAAATGAAATACAATAAAATCCATGGTATGTGTGTAACATATAACCAACAGTTTCAGATGATAATGATGCTGAAATCAATAGCAGGCTAACACTGAATGAACTCCAGCATGTGTTCCACACACACACACACACACACACACACACACACACACGTGTCATCATTAGATCTCATACTGTGACCTTACATGATGCCAGAACACATCAGACCTCACAGATTCATTGTAAACATGTATGTAAAGTGCTTGTATTCCTAAGCTTTCCTGTAGCTCAGTGGTTAGAGGATGGCATTAGCAACGTCTAGGCTGTGGGTTTGATCCCAGGGATTGCACATACTTAGAAACAAATGTATAGTATAATGCAATCTAAGTCACTTTGGATAAAAGCATCAGCCAAATGCGTAAATGTAAATGTACTCCGCATGTCACCTCCTCAGTGTTCTTTCATCTCTAGTGAGACGCTGTGCTTCGCTGGGTGCTCGATTAGACTTTAGTGTGAGATCTACAGGCCCGAGATCAAAACGCCCGTTGACTCTACGAGGGTTTCCTATCGCTTGCAATTAAGCGTGGCACTTTTATGGGTTTTATGGGCTGTTTCACACTCAAGAGAGAGGAGTTAAGCCATGTACCGGTCTCCCTCTCTCTCTCTCAATTAGTCTGGCAGGCGTATAGATCACAGCGCTATAAAAGAGGAATGCTTAATTGACCTCATCTCTTCACAAGTGTTTGGTCTCTGTCGAAGGCAAGGCCACTGGACTGACGCCATTGATCGTAACGCTGAAAGAGTCAGAGGGGGGAAGAGAAAGTTCTGTCTGTGCATGTTTAAAAAGATTATTGCTTTGTGTTATTATTTTGGCCTGAAGGACATCGACAGGAATCGATTCTGGGGTGTCGTGAGATCTCTAATTGGCTCTGTGGAGTTTAAAATATGCATTAACATTGAATTTAAATGATGCGAGTCAAACTCTAAAAGGACGTTGGCCTTGAGTTTATAAACAGAAGCTGATTCTAATGTTGCTATACTTCAAAATATGACCTGCTGTAATCAATAAAATCCGTACACATTATCATCACAGTTGTTGTAACAGTTGCTACACTTGCTTTTATGATTGAGCCCTCCAGAGCCAGAACAACACAACAGAGCCCATCAGAACTTGTCTGAACTTTGCAGAGCTATCAGAATCTAATAGAGCCTAGTTCCATCAATACCCAACAGATACCAGCAGAGCCAAACACTCCAGTAAAGTCCTTGAGAAGAGTCTAAAGGAGCCCAGCAGAGTCTCTGAACGCAACAGAGAAGCCTATCACACCCAAACAGAGCCAATTAGAATCTGACAGAACCTAGAAGAACCCAGCAGAGCTTATTAAAACCCAACAGAGACAAGCAGAGTACAACACACCCCAGTGGACCACATCAGAACACAAGAGTGCCCAGCAAAGCTCATCAGAACTCAAGAATCTGAGCCTACCAGAACCAACAAGAGCCCATCTCAGCCAATCCAAGAGCCCACACACCCTATGAGAATCTAACTCCGCAGCGCCCAACAGAACCCAGCAGAGACCATCATAACTCAACAGAGACCAGTAGAATCTATCCAAACCCAACAGGGTCCAACACACCACGGCAGAACCCAGCAGAACCCATCAGAGTGAGATTCTAGGGTTTGATTGTAACAGTCTGTTAGTTTAATATGAATTCATGTATTAGTCAGACCTTGTGTGATCTCTAAAGCTCTGTTTCTCACCGCTGGAGGCTTTTCCTCTGAATTACTCCTGTCGAGCTCCACAATGCATCCTGTCATTTCATGTGAAATTGCCAGTGCCTTTTTCTTCTAAGAGGCTCAAATAAATGCTTGGCTAGAATGCTAAATGCCAGTGAGTTTCCTAGGGGAGTTCTGCTGGATTTAAATGGTCATTTTGTTTTTAAATTTAATAAAAAAGAAAAAGAATGTGCAGGAAAGAAAAGCCTCTGAATTTCACTGCATGCAAGCAAAGAAAGGGCGTTTGTTCAGAGGTGGAAAATGCAGATTGTCTTCATAAAGTACGATGACAATGTGCTTAGAAAACATTCACAATTCTGAATGTCTTCATAAAAACAACACATAACAGATACAACAGTGCAGATGCATACGACAAAGTGAATTCACAGTAAATGTCATGTTCATAAAAACTCAACATACAGAGCTGTGCAATTAATCCAAAATGGATTGTCATCGTCAACTTTGGCCTTCAACAATTACAAAAGCAAAATAATCGAGGTAAAACAATAATTGTGCCGCATTCCACTTTGCATTGATCCTCGCTTTTCTTGTGGTATAAATCCACCGGACTATATATATATTTATACATTTTATCTAACCGCATTAAAGCGCACCTCTTTCCACGTGGTCAGCTGTGCTATTTTTACATTTATATATATTTTTTCAGTTGATTTCACAGTTGAAAAGTTTTTTTCACTTTTCTATGTTGTTCTTAAAGGTAATGAGTAATCGTGTTAAATAATCGGGATTTCAATATTGGCAAAAATACTCATGATCGTCACAATGGAGCAGCCCTATCTACATGTATAATCTCCTTCATCACAGATATATTTACTAATGACTGGAACAGTATTTCTCCAACCGCACAGCCTCCTACACACACAACATCTGACCGAAGCAAAAGAAAAGTACTCTTGAGCAGACGGCAGATTCTGTGTTATCAGCGTTCAGCATCAAAGACGCCAACAATGATAAATCCCAGTGCTAACACACACACACACACACACACACACAGCCTGAGAGAAAAATGAGTATGGAAGGGTAAAAGGTGAAGAGTTATTGCCCCACAGGCATCTTAACGGTGATTTTTCATTTAGCAGAGAGAGACGGACCTGATCCTGCACGCTGAGCCGGTGATAAATCACATTTACAAGACACACGGTGAACATTACAGAGAAACCCAGAGAACATCTCAACAATACTGTCCAATTAAACATCAGCACACTGTTTGTGCTTTTATACTGTTATCATTTGTGTCGTGATAAAATATCCACATACACATTCAGACTCATCCTGCTAACGCTGCTAGATTTCAAGGTAAACCTTAGTGTTTACTAGACCTACTTTGATGTCTTTTGTATCGTTTTGTATCGTCTAAAACTAAATTCCACACACACACACACACACACACACACACACACACACACACACACACACACACACACACTGCCTTGTTTAAATCTAGCAAATAACAAAAGAATGGAAAATGCTTTCAACAGAAGGTCAGGACGGAAAGAAAACATCACATCCCTAAAGCTCAGCCAAAACAGTGTGGATAACAAACTCTGATTGATACAGACCTGAAAATAAATCACATTCATGTGAGTCTGGAGCCACATCTACACACCAGAGGATCCATAAACAACCATATAGCACACCATACAGCAACCGCTGCCAAGTCCTTAGCAACACCCTGACAACCACCATGTCTGCATTCACAAATCACAATAGACACAACGTGAACGTGCAATGCATATTATTTATTTCAAATAAAATATATCATATATTTTGGTAACACTTTACCACAATGTGCTATTAGTTAACATTAGTAAATGCATTGGCTAACAATGAACAATTTAGTTGTTCAGCAATTATAAATCCTTGTGAATGTAAGTTCATGTCAATTCTGTTATTCATGTTAGTTCATCGTCCATTAACTAATGTTAACAGTGACAACGTTTGTTTTTAATAATGTATGAGTGAATGCTGAAATTAACATGAATTAATATTAATTAGACATTGTTGTAACATTGTTGGTTCATGTTTGCTAATGCATTAACTAATTGTTAAAAAATAGCACCTTATTGTAAAGTGTTTTTTATCAAAAGAAAAAGCAGTATTACATCTCTTTGATGTCTGATGATGAAATTTAGGGGTTCATTTAATTAATGCCAACTTCAAAACACAGCTTACTTTTATTTTACAAAGAACGTATTTATATAACAGAGAAAAAAACTAAATATCCCAATGATATATATATATATATATTTCTGAATATATGGCGCAACCGTGAAAAGGTTGAGAACCACTGCTTTAAGAAATCTAGCTAATCTTCTGCTGGCACATTTATTGTGACGTGCAGAATCTGAGACAGGTTTGGCTCATAACGTTTAAACATTATTGTGTTGAAAGAAATCAGCTGCTAATGAAAGAATGGTTTTAATGTAAAGGAATGAAGCTGCTAATCAGAAAGCACAAAACATTTAACGCTACAACGACAGCCACGTAAACTTACACACAAATAACTCCACTACGTACACAACATCTGTTCCAAAGCCAGCACGTCTGCTCTGTATTACACCAACACAATACCTGATGTTATTTCAACGAGCTCACCGCTGTACAACGGGCAAACGCCAAACTCCTGCTCACATACTGACTGACTGACGCTGTTGTTTTGAGTGGGTCAGTAATCCGGCATTTAAAGTGGAATTTTAAACCCGCTCCAGGTTTATCAATGCTCTCAGTGTGCATGTCATGATTGACAGTATTAGTCAGGAGAACATACACGAGACAGACAGACCTAAAGAGTCATTTAACACAGGCTGGTTTAAGTGCAGCGTTTAACCATTAGAGCGGAAACGTTCAGCAGACACGAATGAAAATGAGAATTAAGAGTTTAGCTTCACTTCAGCTCCACACAAGACTGCTGTGTGAACAGACTTTATTTACTTCAACGATATTAGTTTGGTTTAGGGTCAAATATCTATCACACACTGACTGCAAATCTAAATATAAGCACTTCAACCTCCTTAAAAAAAGCATCTGTGCTGTTTGCTAAACAAAGATGAAAGAACACGTTTTATCAGCTACAGGAATGTTGTGAGAAAGCTCTACGGACTGTTTGGCAGGGCTGGAGATCAATGTGCGCACAAAACCACCAACACCACCTGAATTCTGATGGACTGAACTAAACTCATAAAAACACTTAATTCTACCGAAGTACAAATCATTAGATTTTTTGTGATTGAGTTTAAAATGCACCACAGACAGGGGCGGACTGACCAGCAGGACCACCGACGGCCTATGGCTGCGACCAGGGGCGGACTGACGGAAGTATTATAAATGTGAATGCACGCAACACGAAGGCAATAGTAAGTCGGACATGTATTCATGTAACGAAATGCACACGTTACAAACACCCCCCATCGACAGAACTGGTGTAGCGCCGATGTGGGCCAAATAATCCATGGCCAAATTTGCTTCCCAGTCCGCCCCTGACCACAGCACAGAAACACACACACACACACACGTCTTATCGCCTATGAGGACACATTTACAGATCACATAACATCTGCCCTCAAATCAATGTTTCGGATGGCAACAATACAAATAAAACTAGAAGGAATCTTTGAACGTCTCTGAATGAGAAGAGCTCACACAGTCGAGTATAAACTGCACTAATATTTGGTTACAGTTGGGCTATAAATGATTATAAGTGGAATCATTTGAAAATATCTCAAGTTTCATGAATAACCTGCCAAAGAACACAGGAGATGTAACACAGGTCAAACACTCACAAAACTAATGGCCCTCCAAAACTGAAACCAAATCTGCTCTTTATATGAATCCAACTTTAATAGTCTTTAATAAGAGACACTACAAGACTTTTGCTCAGATTCTGCTCAGATTTTCAGTCTGGACTTGTTGCAGAAAGTCTGTGCCGGTCTGCAGATTTCATCAGTTAGTGTGTTTCTATCTGAAACTTTCAAAACGTCTCCAAGTGTGTGATGTCTAGTTAAAGAGATCCGTTCAGATTATAAAAGTCTTTTCAATTCGTTTTTTATCTCTCTGAATGTAACCTAAAATCCGCTTGATACACTATTGAATAATTATACAAAAATAACAAATGCCTATATACACCTGCTGATCACTGTATAGCGCGAATGAACGATCACCTTGCAAACAATTATTCATTTAGTTATACATTGCATTACGATCACATGTGAAATTAAGGAAGGATTATCATATTTCTTTAACACAGACATACGCCACCAAACTCACTAACGTTACGTCATCGTGATACTGCGCGGCGGCTAGTCACACGCTTAAATGTTAAACAGATTTAATTGAACTTTATTCAATCACAGACAAATTTATGACGCAATGATCAAATCTATTCGTGTCGCCTAACATGGTTGTTTGGCGATAAATAAGTAAGTCTCGTTAAATCATGTCGCAACCGAGTGTCACTTCATTTTGGTTAAATCTCTATTTCGATTTTCAAACAAATCGATCTTAGTCATGACGGGTACAAAACTACAAACGAGTTGCCCAATAACCTTAATTCAATTAGTTTTAATGTCATTGGCTGGATCGCATGTACTTTCTAAAGACGATTGGTAAGTTTAGGTGTCAGTCACGACCTCATGTGTCAGTGGGCGGTTCTGAAGAATTGTTTACAATCTGCGCATGCGTCATATTTAAAAAGGCTATTTACGGATGGATCTGAGGATTTGATTTTAATTAGTTTTAGGTAAATGTTTACTGTATACAGCTCTTGTTTTGTTATCTGTTTCTAAAATATTTAGTAACTGTATGGACGGGTCGACTGAGAAGCGTGACAAACGAATCGAATCGATCGAACATATTTGATTCGATCAAATGAATCATTTTTTTTATGTATGAATACAGAGAGAATATGTGAATGGTGGGTCTCAGGTTGATTATTTGTGGGGTTATCAGGAGTTTTGTCAGATCAGAAACCAGCAGACGTGAGCTTTACTCTAAAGGTCAAACTCATGGATTAATGTTCTTTCTGTGTATCTGCAGTCATC
>CM056463.1:959295-972994 GCA_029783895.1 Triplophysa bombifrons
CAAACACTGAACAGTCTGATGATGATGATGGAGAAAGGTCACAGAGAAGTGATGAGAATTTATCATCTGAGCTCAGTCTCATCTTCAAAATATATGTACACAAAAACTTTTGACTTGACCTTCACAGATGCTGTATTTAAGTTGATGTGAACAGAGTCCATTCAGTGTGACCTGAAATTATTTCCACTTCTTATTGGTCACAAACCTGTTCGGTGTTCCTCATACAAAATACAACTATTTGAGGCTATTGAAATGATTTTACTTTGGTTTTCATTTGTTTGAACAGCATTCACTACAATAAACTTTCATTGGAAATACAAAATGTAGAAAATGTCTGACAGATTAACTGTTAAATCATTTGATCATTTTAATTTTTTCATGAAAAATTGCACTTTTCATAGTAAATATCTTATCAATGTGGCTCATTTTCTTTTTCAAATTCATGTGCCCTCATGATCTTCATTTAGAATATAAAAATGTACTTCCATCCTGTAGTGACTATCCGTCTCAAATTACGTAAATTAGACGACTTGGGCGGAGCATCCGTTAACTCCTCCCCTTCAAGTGTCAGTCTGCTGCCAGCTTCAGCTTCACGTCCAATCAATTCGCATTGAAAAAACGTTGTTTTACTCTTTTGAAATTTCTTTTAATTCGGAAATGTGTCAGAATCATAGACTGTATAAAATATGAAGCGTAAAGTAGGCGGAGCCGGTCGTCGCCATCTTGACATCGTGCGTCACTCCCGGATAATCTAAAATGGGCAGAGAGGCAGGACGTGAGTGGAGCTGATGTGATTGGTTGCTTTATCAAATCACGCCCGCAGAGCTCGAAGTAATGACGGTTAACATTTAAACGTTTACAGCGGTTTACAGCTTTCTCTTGAGGTAAATTACCTGAAACTACACAAAAAATGTGCATGTGACAGATAAATGGGCACCTGTCACTCAAGTGGCCACGCCCTTAATTATGCAGATTTTACGGTTTAATATAATCTAAACGTTTGAGTTATAAAACATTCTCCACCTCACAGTTGTCATGAAGGGCATTACATATATAGACCAAAATATGTCTTTGTACCAGCTGTAAACATGTTTATTTTGTGCTGTGAAGTTGGCCAATGTAACACGAGGCTCAATGAGATTGCGCTGTTTTGGAGCCCGCCTCTAGCGGCCAGTTGATGAATTGTAGTTTCGGTGATTGCGCGTTTCACAAAAGAGACCGCTAATTTGCCCCTTGTCAGTATATAGGAGAAAAAACGATCGCAACTTCCGGTTCACGGGGACTTTAAAGCCTAATCGTGCGTCTGCTGTATGCTGCAAAAGCAGAATTCTTAGATGATTATTTTGACTGTAAGTCAATGACGGCCTCTGTCGGTTGGGGATTCCAAGATGGCGGCGCGATTCCTTCCAGTGGCTGCACCTCCTGCCGTTGGTTTAGTGTTCTCTGTCATTTCCATAGATCAGTGGGCAGCACACCGAGAGTGCTTGTGTGAGGCAGCAAAAGTAAATCACATAACAGCAGAATTATGGGATTGTGGCCGGTTTGCCTCCGTGGCCTCCAGCAGATGGTGAATTAGAGTCGTGAAGGTGCGGCCGCGGCTCCCATCGGCAGAAAATTGCTAAACAATTGACCTGCTGCGCTACTGGTGTTACAGCTCAAACAAGCTCATAAACGTCGTTTGAAGCGGTCTGTCCTTCCACTCAGCGACTGAACTAAAAGCACCTCTATCTATTGTAAACTTGACTGCAAATTTTACTGGAGAAAAATCGTAAATACAAAAAAAGGTACAGCAGCTCATTCCTAACAATCTCATAAGATCCATCTGCATGTTTCACACTCTTGTGCTCAGACTCCAGTCATTCTCAAATTGAAATAATGTGTTTCATTGCAGCACAGAAATCGTGTAATGACACAATGTCAGATCAATATCTCACGTCAGTCAGACATCAACATATCGATCGTGTTCTGCATTAGACTCCTTTATAATTTATCAGCCACAGAAATGAACTGAGTTTTAGTAAACAGACCTGAAACATTTAATTTAACTGATGTAGCATTAAACGTGCAAGTAAAGTCTCTCTGAACACTAAAGACCGTCAGATTTCACTAACACTGAAACAGATTAAACACACGCACACAAACACACACAGACCGAGATTATTATAATTTGCTGAATTTATTTCTTTGAAAAGGTTTCTGTTCAGTAAAAACAAATCAAATATTGACCCAAAATAAACTGAAGTTCAGTTCAATTATAATAATAACCAAAAAATAAAACCAAAAATAATTAATATTATATAGCAACATAAAACAATAAATTATAAAATGACAAAAGGCGTATACCAAAATTACTAAAACAAAATTACTAAAACTTAACAGGATTAAAGGAAATCTCTGCTTTTTAACAAAGTCGGAATCAACTGAAAGAGACATAGAGAGAGAGAGAGAGAGAGACAAAGAGAGAGAGAAAGAGAGAGAGAGAGAGAGAGAGAGAGAGAGAGAGAGACAAAGAGAGAGAGAAAGAGAGAGAGAGAGAGAGAGAGAGAGAGAGAGAGAGAGAGAGAGACACAAAGAGAGAGAGAAAGAGAGGGAAAGAGAGAGTGAGTGATATAGAGAGGGAGATATAGAGAGAGGGAGCAATATATATATATACTTATAGAGAGAGAGAGAGAGAGAGAAAGAGAGAGAGAGATAGAGAGAGAGAGAGAGAGAGAGAGAAAGAGAGAGAGAGAGAGAGAGGGAGAGAGAGGGAGTGATATATATATATATATAGAGAGAGAGAGAGAGAGAGAGGGAGAGGGATAAAGAAAGGGAGAGAGAGAGAGAGAGAGAGAGAGAGGGAGAGGGATAAAGAAAGGGAGAGAGAGAGAGAGAGAGTTAAAGAGATCCTGTTTGCTGAGAGAGCGTGGTTTGAGACAGAGCTCCGTCAAACTTTTTCTAAATATATCATTTATTCCTGTTATTTATCAATATTTATGTTCTAAATTGATTACTCACAGAGGGTTAAACCTATCCTTAAGTGTATCCCATACCAAATATCGTCATATAACGCACAGATAAATTTGTTTCGTACGACCATTCGCTATTAGCACTCAGGCTGTTAGCATTCCCAGCCTTTAGTCTGAATATTGCCTTTACTGCTTAACTCACTGTTCTCATTATGACACGACTAATGGCTAATGATTCAGATATGTGTTTAACGTTACCTTTGAGTGCAGATGATGAATCTTTCTTCGCACTTCAGTCAGAACTGGAGGTATTGGAGAAGCAGATCCACGATCTACTCGAGAGGCAAACACGGCTGCGAGAACGTAAAACGGCGATGGAAACATCCCGGGCTGACGCTCGCAAAGCTGCGGTAAGTGTTCGACGTGATTGTAATACTCCTATCACTTCTACTCCGTGTGTTTCTATGCACAGATCCCAGGCTTCTAGATCACGACGAGCCGAAATGAATTTCACCCCTGCGCCAGCACACACACGGCGGAAGGCGAAATCCAGGACCGGAGCGATGACCTCCCCCCCACCGCCGCCACCGGTCTTCGAGATCCCTACCAGTAACCGCTTTGCCGCCCTCTGCGAGACGAAATCCAACGCTGTGGTCATCGGAGACTCAATCGTCCGGAACGTACGTGCCTCCTTCAATGAAGGTAAGGTGCGCACTCACTGTTTTCCTGGCGCCCGTGTTCTCGATGTCTCTGCGCAGGTAACTGCGGATCTGAAGGAGGATGCAAGAGTGGGAGCCGTAGTCCTGCACGCGGGGGTGAATGATGTGAGAATGCGGCAGTCGGAGATCCTGAAGAGGGACTTCAGGAGTCTGGTCGATACTGTTCGCAACGCATCGCCCACGGCGAGGATCATCGTATCAGGGCCGCTTCCTACTTACCGACGAGGGAACGAAAAGTTCAGTAGACTATTTACGCTTAATAATTGGTTAATGTCATGGTGTATTGAACAGAAGCTGCTCTTTGTAAATAATGTTGATCTGTTTTGGGAGCGACCAAGGCTCTTCTGCCCCGACGGGCTGCACCCCAGCAGCATTGGAGCGGAGCTTCTGTCTGACAACATCTCAAAGACGCTACGCACCATTTGACTAGTAAGTACAAATTTTAACCATTGTCTGTGTTCTTCTCACCCAACTGTTAAGAACGTTACTGCTTTCAAATGCATAGAGACTGTGTCTGTCCCCCGAATAATACAACCAAATAATAATTTATTTAAAAGTCAGAGAAAAAATCTTCTCATGATTAAACCAAAAGACAATATATTTAATGAGCAAAACCAAGGCCTAAAGTTTGGGCTACTTAATATTAGATCACTAAATCCAAAGGCAGTTATTGTAAATGAAATGATCACAGACAACAGTTTTGATATACTTTGCCTTACTGAAACCTGGCTTAAGCCAAATGATTACTTCGGTCTAAATGAGTCTACTCCACCAAGCTACGGTTATATTCATGAGCCACGTCCGGTTGGTCGAGGTGGTGGTGTCGCAACAATCTTTAGAGACTTTCTTACCGTTACTCGGAGAACAATGCATACATTTAAATCATTTGAAATGCTTGCGTTGAACATAACAGTTCCAAACAAAAGTAAAAAATCATTGGTCTCTCTTACATTGTTTACTGTGTATAGACCTCCTGGGCCTTACACTAATTTTCTGATAGAGTTCGCAGACTTCTTATCGGATCTATTGGTTAACGTCGATAAAGTACTGATTGTTGGAGATTTTAATATCCACGTAGATATTGCTAACGATCCATTAGCTGTGGCGTTTAAAGAACCACTAGACTCTTGTGGTGTAACACAATACATCAATAGACCTACTCATCGCCTTAATCATACCCTAGACTTGATTATATCTCACGGAGCCGATCTAACCAATATCGATATTATACCTAAAAGCGACGATGTTTCCGATCACCATCTTATAACATGTACACTGCGCACTGCAGAAATCAGTTGTGTATCTCGTTATCGACAGGGTAGAACAATCACCTCAACTACTAAAGATAGTTTCGTAAAGAACTTGCCAGATCTGACTCCTCTAATAACCTTTCCAACTAATATAGAATCGCTCGATGACATGACCAGCAACATGGGCACCATTTTCTCTAACACATTAGAAGCGGTCGCACCTATGAAGTCAAAAAGGATTAATGAAAAGATCATAGCACCATGGTATAATAACACCACTCGCGCCCTAAAAAGAGAAACACGTAAACTGGAGCGAAAATGGAAACAAACCCAATTAGAGGTCTTTAAAATTGCATGGAAAGAGAGTGCAAGCTGTTACAAAAAGGCACTAAAAGCAGCAAAAGCCGAGCACTTCCGTAACCTCATAGAAAATAACAAAAACAATCCAAGGTTTTTATTTAGTACAATTGCTAAACTAACAAACAAACAGACTCCACCTGACCTGGGTATTCCGCCACACCTTGGTAACGAAGTTTTTTACTGAGAAAATCGAAATAATACGAGACAACATAGCTAAAACCAAACCTCCAAGTGTGTCAGAAGAATTAGGTTCAACCGTCACCCAAAAAGAAAAGCTAGAGTGTTTTTCTCCTATAAATCGGGAAGATTTAATTACAATTATTGCAACATCCAAACCGACGACATGCTTATTAGACCCCATTCCAACTACTTTATTAAAAGAGTTACTACCTGCTGTAATTGAGCCCATTTGTAACATCATCAACTCGTCAATTAATCTAGGACATGTCCCAGGTCCCTTTAAACTGGCTGTAATTAAGCCTCTTATCAAAAAACAAACTTAGACCCCAATGAACTTGGAAGCTATAGACCGATTTAAAATCTCCCATACTTGTCTAAAATACTAGAAAAAGTAGTGTCAACTCAACTGTGTACCTTCCTACAAAATAATGACATGAACGAAAAGTTTCAGTCTGGCTTTAGACCGCATCACAGCACTGAAACTGCGCTCGTTAGAATTACAAATGACCTCCTTATTGCTTCAGATAAAGGTAACATCTCACTCTTAGTCCTGCTTGACCTTAGTGCTGCTTTCGATACTGTAGACCATAAAATACTACTAGATCGTTTACACAATTACATCGGTATTCAGGGACAGGCACTGCAATGGTTCAGATCTTACTTAACAGACAGATATCAATACGTCCATTTAAATGGGAAATCGTCAAATCTTACGCAAGTAAATTATGGATTACCTCAGGGATCGGTTTTAGGACCCTTGCTTTTCTCCATATACATGCCCCTTGGCAACATTATTAGAAAACATGGAATTAGCTTCCACTGTTACGCAGATGATACTCGGCTATATATCTCATCAAGACCAGATGATTCCTTTAAGCTATCCAAACTGGCAGAGTGCATCGAGGACATAAAACATTGGATGACTAGTAGAAATAGAAATATTACTTATAGAAATATTACTTATAGCACCAAAATCAAGTAAACAGAATATCTCCGATTACAGCCTGCAAATTGAAAGCTGCACTGTTACTCCAACAAATACAGTTAAAGACCTAGGTGTTATATTAGACGGCAACCTGTCATTCAAAAATCACATCTCAAATATCACAAAAACAGCCTTCTTCCACCCTAGAAATGTTTCCAAATTACGAAATAGTTTATGTGTTGCAGACGCAGAAAAGCCTATTCATGCATTTGTGACCTCACGACTTGACTATTGTAATGCTCTACTTAGTGGTTGTCCTGTATCATCGATAAACAAACTACAGTTAGTTCAGAATGCAGCTGCCAGAGTTCTTACTAGGTCAAGAAAATACGATCACATAACCCCAGTTTTATCATCGCTTCACTGGCTACCCATTAAGTATGGTATTGATTTTAAAATTCTTTTAATTACTTACAAAGCCCTGAACGGTTTAGCACCTACTTACTTAACCGAGCTTTTATCACGTTACAGCCCATCACGCTCCCTAAGATCTCAAAACTTAGGACTTTTGACAACACCTAGAATAACAAAATCCACCAAAGGGGGACGAGCTTTCTCATACGTAGCACCTAAACTCTGGAATAGCCTTCCTGATACTATTCGAGGGTCAGACACACTCTCCCAATTTAAATCTAGATTAAAGACACATCTTTTCAGCCAAGCTTTCACTTAATGCCTAGTTAATGAACAGCAGCTACGCTAATTATTCTCTTTATTCCCTTTCCACCTCGAGGTAGGAAGAAGTTCCACCATGTCCAGATGACCGACAGATGCCCATCCCAAATTTGAGATTACGCCAGCTACAGCTGCAGACTGACTGACCATCCCAGCTCAGACCACTACATCCCCAACCAAGAGCAAAGACGGACTCCTTGTCTTATTAATGCTGAAGTTACAATATTTGGTATTATAAAACTGCCAGTTCTGGTCCTTGATTCTGATTGGCTGAGCGGAGTTCTAAGCCGTTATAAAATACCCCGATATATAACGGCTGACGGCACCACATAGCCTAAATATCATTTTATTTACTTTATTTAATGAAACCTTGCTAAGCATATGGAGTAACTGTTTTATAAAAGCAATAAGCCCCGCGAAGCCGTGGGTTACAGTGCATTTTATAACAGCTAAGGGGCGTAAACCCCTTAGCCGTGTGTAACACACGGCTTTGCGGGGCTTATTGCTTTATTAAATGCTAAACCAAAACGACATGTCAGCAGTCTGAGTGCAGCTATGACACGTCAGAGGGGATCTGGCCCTCCCGGTTGAGCCTGGTTTCTCCCGAGGTTTTTTTCTCCATTAATCAATCATTGGAGTTTGGGTTCCTCGCCACAGCAGGGCAGTGTTGGCCTGCTCACCGGGAGACTGCATTCATTCATTTATTTATTTATAAACTAGATATTATTTATTAGAATGATCTTACTCGTTTTATAAATACCATGCACTGTGCTGTTTTAACTTTTCTGTTTTTCCTGTTTGCCCCTGTAAAGGTGCTTTGAAACAATACACATTGTGAAAAGCGCTTTATAAATAAACTTGAATTGAATTGAGTGAGTGATTTATATATCTGGAGAGAGAGATAGAGAGTGAGTGATATAGAGAGAGTGAGTGATATAGAGAGAGAGATATAGAGCGTGAGAGAGGGAGCAATATATATATATAGAGAGAGAAAGAGAGAGAGACAAGGAGAGAGAGAGAGAGAGGGATAGAGAGGGAGTGATATATATATATATAGAGAGAGAGAGAGAGAGAGAGAGAGAGAGAGAGAGAGAGAGAGAGAGAGAGAGAGAGAGAGAGGGATAGAGAGGGAGTGATATATATATATATAGAGAGAGAGAGAGAGAGAGAGAGAGAGAGAGAGAGAGACAGAGAGAGAGAGAGAGGGATAGAGAGGGAGTGATATATATATATATATATAGAGAGAGAGATAGAGACAAGGAGAGAGAGGAAGAGGGATAGAGAGGGAGTGATATATATATATATAGAGAGAGAGAGAGAGAGAGAGAGAGAGGGAGTGATATATAATCTGCAGTGATGTTTATTCTTCTGAAAATGGATCTCTTTAAGGGCACAATGTTAAATCTCATTTGTAAGCCACTTTGTAAAAACTACTGTAATTGAAGTTTAAATGGAAACTATTAGTTCACTTTTAATTTAATTTGTCATGATTGTGTGTTTCAGTAACAACATCCAATGCAGCTCATACTGTACACAACTGTACAAACATTCACAAGCTGGAAATGAGCTTCAAACTCAGTTTATGTTTTATGAAACAGTTTATCTTGGCCATCGTGTAATGAAATGAAATCTTGAAAGGTCACAGAACTGGTTTGAGGTGAAAAAACCTTTTAAACTGAATGTGAACGTGAAGCTGGAGATATTGAGCACATATTTCACTCCGTGTGCTGCAAAGAGAAAGAAATGTGCATGTGTTATATGTTCATATAAAACACAATCAAAACACAATCCCACAGACACACACACGGGCTCAGAACGCCAAAAGATACGAACTCATCCGTCATGGAAAAGTCCAAACAGTCGCAGGAGGATTGTGCTAAACTTAATGAAAATGAGATGTGTACATAAATCTGTGAACCATTACACATCTGCATCTCTGTGGAGTTTACACTACAGTAATTTACAGCAAACCTGGAATCCTCATTCCAACACTTTTACCCTGAAATTACCCCTTTACCTCACTATCCTGCAATAAATGATCTGAGCCGTTTCGCATCATCTTCCAGCACACATTGACCATGCTTTTGAATTGCAATATTTGTATTAAATACTTCACTTTTGATCCTTATGAAAATGCTTCAACATGACAATCAGAAATCACAGATGTCTTACATATAAAAACTGTCGAACACTTTAGTATTAACTACAGTAAACTGGAGAAATTGTACACGGCAGAAAATTACAGTAATTATTACAGTGTGTAAACCACCGTATTAATGAATTGATAAACTGTAGTAAATACATATTATACCACACTTTCTGCACTTGACTATAATATTACATAAACATTGTTACAAGTATACTGTGTGACTTTTCATGTATGCTCAGGTCAATGTAAATCTGTGGGGTTTTGCACTTATTTTACTGCACAGCAGGTGAAAATTGTAAATCTGGTCTCTTGAAAAACTATAAAAACACCTGAACACACAGCAGGAGTTCAGCAATCACATCTGAGCCAGATACAGACTAAAAATGAATCCGCTTGTTTCACATCAGAAAATCCTTCATACTACACACACACACACGCACGCACACACACACACACACACACACAAACACACACACACAGTTTATTATCTCCATGAAAACAGTCAATAGGCGTTATGATTTTTACACTGTACAAACCCTTGATTTTATCCCATGAGTCAATCGCACACACACACATGTTGGGTTTCCATGTTTTCTGGGGACATTCCATAAACACAATGTTTTTTATACTGTACAAACTGTATATCATATTCTCTACCCCTCAACCTCACAATCACACAAAACTTTCTGCTCTTCAGATTTTCAAAAAAGTTCTGTATGGTTTATAAGCTTGTTTCCTCATTTGGACCAAAAAATGATCCTACAAGGGCAAGGATTTTGCATATGGCAAACTTTATGGGGATTTTGTGTAGGTTTACCCCCCACGCACGCACGCACCTACACACACACGCACACACACACGCACACACACACGCACACACACACACACACACACACACACAGACCCCAGATCAGTGCTAGATCAGTGCTACATCTTCTGCTGTAACACTCAGACAGGTCTGCGATCTCAGCAAAACCATGAACAGTTATTGATTGAGCTGAATGTCCAGTTAGTGAGACTTGAGACATACAGAAGCGATGTGTCAGAAAGTTTGTGTCTTAGAAAATTTCAAGTTTAGTCTAAAGTCCAATGACACAAACTATAAAATACAACACGTATGCGACTTTTCACCTCCAAGCCATAAAGACATTTAATCAAAAGTCGGCATTTTTGTGGATTCATTTGCAGACTTTAACATTTTAAACGACACTGATCTGACATCATGTCTCATGACACCTGTGTCACACACTTCAGCTATTTCAAGACACCACCAGACTTTTCATTTATCGCCCGAATTACTGAGAAACATCTCTGAATGAAAAAGAACCTGATGAATGAATAGCAATTACACACATGAACTCATTCTCAAGAGACTTCAGGTGTGTTCTGTACTGTAAACTACACCAATGCTCATCAGATGATATTCAATGACATGATTTCCTTTTGACATCATGACAAGACACAACTCATAAAAGTGTCATGTAAAAGGACGTTCTTTCATCTAACAGGAAGGGAAATGAATTTCTAAATAATAAAACCTGTCTGTCATATGCTGTAAAGAGAGAGATAGACAGCAGAAGTTCAGTGTGATGTAAGACCTCCTTATTATTCTTCTCATGTTCTGTTAATAGATGAAAACAGGTCTTATTCTGTGACCTTTACCCTTTAAAACAAAGACCTGCACAAATAATACTTTCGTCTGCTCTCACATCTGCATACGAGTAACACATCACGCATGAAATAAAGATGTTCTCACGTGACTTCAACACAAAGGAAAAAATAAATAGGGGAAAAATACTTTTTCACACAACTGTATTTGTGTGTAATCTGATGAATATTCATCAAAATGTATTGAAATGTACAGGCCCAACAATGTGTAATATGATTCACACGACACAAACTAAGATCAGTTCTAGTTGCATTGTGTTGTTTTCATATCATCCAAAGTCACACTTCTACATGACAATCATTGCATTGAATGACATGATATTATATGGATTGTTCTAGTGCTGTGAAGATATTGAAAACACTGACATTATACTGTATAATATTGTGTGTTCTAAAACATGATTTAACACAACTACAACACTTTTAAAACATGTTTGTTACGCTCAGATCTGCTTGAGAAAGAGGAGTAAAGGAGTTTGTGAGGACAACTGATAACATACATTCACAAACAAAATCATACTGACATCCCCACATCTTCAGTATTATAGAAAAATTATTATATTATTTATTTATTATAAATGATAAAACAACAAATAATAAAACGTGCAAAATCCAAAACATACAAACTATATCACGGAGGTCACCTGTGAACTCACTGAAGCGTCTGAGCGATGTCTTGAGCTGGAACATGTTTTTATGTTCATGTGAAAAGATGCTGTTAGTTGTGTGACGGAGCGAAAACAAGCAGGTCTGACGTGAGTCTGGTTTAAACATGACTGTGTGGTTTTGTGACAGTGTTTGGTGTCTGTTGTAGGACTGATGGAGGGGTCAGTAAACAAAGATAACTAGATTTTTGGAAGCCTCCAATTAAGAGTTCAGGACGGCTGTATAGATGCGTGGAGGATAAAAGTGAGATGACAGTAACCGGCTGAGATAAACAGAACTAAGCTGTTAGTTGAGTGTTACTCACATCAGTGTATCATAAGAACACAACAGGAAGGTTTCTTCAGACCAAGACTTCACATGGACACCTCACAAGTCTCTTTGACCCCAGCGATGAGATTTTGAGACGCCGTTTAGAGTTTAATAATGAATATTTAGAGACGTCATTACTTCTGAAGGTCCTTCATATCAGACATCAAACAGACGCCGTCAACCTTCACAATAACACTGAACAAGAAGAGAAAATACACCTGAAATAAATCAACAGCGCATTTAATATTGAACTAATTCAGCTGTCTTTCAAAACCAAACTGAGGTGAAGCTCAGGGTCTCATCGATACTGAAACTTGACATCTGTTTAAAGTCTTGATGTCTTATTACAGATAATTGCTTCAGTTATTATATTCAAATGTAAAATAAGATGATTCAGGTCAGATATGAGACAATATAAAGACTTCTACCTGAATTCCTGAAGACACATAGGGCTATCTAATGCCATTCAAAAAAAAAAGAAATGAAGCTGAAAATAAAGCTTTTGCATGACAATGATATAAATGGGAAGAAAATGTGCTAAAAGTGATACTTCACACAAAAATGAAAATTCTGTCATCATTTACTCACCTTCGAGTTTATCCAAACCTGTACACTTTTCTTTGCTCTGATGAACACAGAGAAAGATATTTGGAAGAATGTGTATTACCAAACAGATCTCGAGCCCCATTGACTCCCATGATTGACTCCCAAGTTTGACTGCCAAGTTTGACTCCAAACGATTGACTCCCAACAATTGACTCCCACGATTTACTCCCAGATTGATTCCCATGTTTCCAATCACTGTACACAATGTGCTAATATTTAGCTACATTTATGCACATACAGTTGCTGTTGTCAATCCCGCTATAATCCATTTCAATCGACAGCATGGATTTGTTTGGAACTTTTGAGTGCTCCATGAAGCAACACGTGACACAGGCGGCGAGGCGAGATCGAGTGTTTGTTACTCATATTCAACAGTCCCGTGTCTGAGACAAGACACGTCAATAACAGAAAGTTTTGTGTCACTGGTGTGACCTTCAGACAAAAGAGACACTTCGAGTGGATCATTGAGTCACATCTCTTAAGCTCTTCACCATTCACTTCATCAGATACATTAAACACCTCAGGATTCACTCTGAAGAGCACATCAAACTCTTTTCTTTCATTTTGAATTAGTATTGAGTCTCAGAGGCTCAGCAGAAACTCACCTGGAGTGTTAAGGTGACCCTGTGGAGATGCTGAATGAATCGTGTGTTGTCGTTCTATATGTCACATGCACAAACATGGTATAATACCGTGGTCCGTTATGAAAACATCCTTTTGAACATGACAATAAAAACAATCTCATGATTCAGAGCAGACGTGTGTTCTAATGACAGCAGGAGTCTTTTCAGTACATTTGTGTTTTGTGTTTTATTTGACTCAAATCACCGGGTACAGCAACAGAAACGCTGTAACTAAACTCAGTGCGACTGCTACAGGCTTCAGCTAGTTTATACCATATAAAAATACCCTGGTAGTGTGAATGAGCAAATACACAGGCAAAGACGGGAGGATGAGCGAGGCAACTAACCTCTCTAGATCACTCAGCTTCTCTCACTACTTACACATCACAGGCTGGAATCATCAGATATTGTGGTTAATCCCTACACTGTATGTAAGGTGAGAAAAAATGCAACACAAAAAAACGTACATCGTTTTACAACTCCAAACCACTGCTTACAGTTTCACGAGAGTAGACATCATCAAACAAGTGCCGTTCACCTCTCTATATCTATACATCACAC
>CM056463.1:973494-1008494 GCA_029783895.1 Triplophysa bombifrons
TCACCGCCTGTGACTGCTGACAGCAGGACCGGCCGGGCCTGAGCTCAACTTTAATTGGTTAGGAACATCACTTCCCCCCGGCCGGCATCATCGTTCTGAGCGCTCACGGGACGCCGCCTGTGGTGAGGGCGGATCTGACGGATCGGGAGCTCAGTGATGGGTTTTGTGAGCTCACACACATCTACATCATTACATTTTCAAACTGATGTGCGTTCACCACACAACTTCATTCTGTACGGATCATCATCCAGCACAACAACATTCTTTTCCATAAGTGTGTGTGATAAAAGAACAACTGTTCCCTTACAGACGACTAACCAGCTCAATATAACAAAGACACATGAGAAAAACTAACCACACTCAAATGTGATCTTCATATTAACATCTCAGATGATGCACTAGTGACTGCTGAGGGAGATTTTAAATCCTTCACACCAGTGCCCATCTTAGACGTCTGGGGCCCTATGCTAACCTTTGTGAGGGGCCCTTGTCATAATAGGCCAAATCAGATAAGCATAACTGTAAACTATAAGAAATTACAATAATAAATCAATTAACACACTTAAATGGTTTGAAACTGAAAGACAACAAAAATAAACTGATAGTAAGAACAATTAAGTATAAAATTAAATCTCTGTTGATAATCCTTTACCTAAAGTAACACATGGCTCTGGAACCATCTAGCTTTGTACTAGGGATGGGTGCGGAGAACCGGTACTTTTTTGTACAGGTACATAATTGGGTCGATAACAGAGTATTGTTAGGCTTCATGACAAACCATACTGTTATCAATACTTGTGTTGTTTTATCTCTGTTTATTAGGGTGTTAAATGGTGAATTAGAGGCTGCTGTGTCATTTTTCCATCCCTGAATGACGTCTGAATGGCTGAAGTTTGCTGGTCGTGTGTGTGATATCTACGGCCATATGATGTCCACCATGTATTTGTAATCTGACTGTTTTGCCTGTTAATGAGTGAAAGGGTGGCGGGGTTGTGCTTGTGAAGCTTTCAGCATCAGTGTTTCACAACGAGGAAGCTTCCATTAAACCCCCCTTTGCGGCAACCCGTCAAAATAAAAGTCCTTTATTTGAAAACAAGTTATAACATTGTTTTTAATAATTCGGCCAAAGACAATTTTAACTTACTTTAGTAAATTGAAAATTATTACTTGCTTAGAAAATAGTACTTCAGTTTTGACCTAGTTGTAGACCTAAAACCAGAAAGGAAAAAAAATATGGCCTACCAGCCAAATAACCATAGTGATGAAAGGGAAAAAGAAAATCTGTTTGCTCAGAAGCATTTGTAAACTGCAGTTCTAAAGCTCAGCTGTCAAAAAAGACACTTCAAATGTTTAACATCTTTTCACATCATGCATCAAAATATAGAGCTTCGTATCGATAAAAGAATTGATACTTGTGTTAAATAAATAAATAAATAAGTAATTAAACAAATTAAAAAGGAGATTTCCAAAAGATCCCTTTAAAGTTTGTGTCAGAACACTGCGAAGGCAGATTTTTTTGTTCACTATGATGTTTTTGATTCTGTACTCAAAGGGGCCCCCAGTGGTGCAGGGGCCCTACGCAACTTGCATAGTTTACTTAAAGGAAAGATTTGCTCTGCTTCACAATAATAAAGTATTATTATTAACTGACCAAAGTAATACAAATGTGAGACTTATACATCAAATCACAGATTATGAAGTTAGACTTTTGTACTATATTACAAACAGAATTTAGTTGAATTACATCAGAAGTAAGCGTAATAAAATTACAGAGTAATCCCTTACTTTACTCTTTCAGGAGAAAAGTAATTAAATTACAGTAACTCATCACTTAGTAACTAGTTACACACAACACTGATCACATATTGTACCTTCAGTGTTGTGTGATGTTCTCGTGATATTCTTCTATATTGTGCAGCTCCAGTATAAAGTGTGCGTGTGTTTGTGTGTTATTTTTTCAAAAATGCCGTTATACTCACACATTTAAAATCATGACCATGAGTGTACGTGCACATCTCAGCAGCGCTGGATTTCTTCAGCTAATGGTGAGAGTTTGAAAGTTTCAAGCAACTTAGCGAGAAGCGAGACGATGGAAACTTTCTGAATGTTTCATGAATAAAAATCTGCACCTTCACAAAAAAACTAAAGAAGAACTAGAAGGCGCGAGATCCCACACAGCCTGTCAGACACACGTCATGAAGAAAGTGCATTGTATTCTTCTGTATGATTGGGTGAATGCTCAGAGACTCTCTCTCTTCTTCTCTCTCTCTCTCTCTCTCTCTGATTCAAAGAAGCAATATTCGCATCATTTAACAAATTTTTACATTGCCAAAGCACAGGAAAATTATGTATAATTAATATATTATTATTATAAAATTAAATAAAATTATATATATTAAACATAAACATTCTGCACAAATACAGATTAAGATCAAAATAAAATAAAAGAATATAAGTATCTATATATACATCTCAATATAAAGAGAAAAGAGCAAGTATCTCTGTCTCTCTCTCTCTCTGGTCTCATGATGCACAGCAGGGTTTCTAATCCATTAAACACCAGCTCACACACTGTCACACCCAGAGACGCTCCTCGTCTCACACAAGCTCATTGTGTTGACCTGAAGGTGTTTTTAGCGTTTAGCTGCACTTCACACCTGTTTAAGGCTTATCAAATCATGAAGCTCTGCACAGAGACACACGAGTCGCTCATGAAATATCTCTGCAATATCCTCTCAACGCCGGACACACAAACCAGGGGAATATAAAACCACAGGCACATAAAAGAGAATCCTGCACATTATTCACAGGGGGAATAATAAGAAACTGCTGTGTATATGAGAGCAGTAAAAGAGCCCGACGCTGAGCTTATTACATCCTGTGGGTGCTGTTAACAAATGCCAATATAACAGCTTCACATTATAACATTACACAACAACAACAACACATCACCCGACATCAGCTGATCGCAAAACATCTACATGATGAATATCACCTGTGGAAGGAACCTGACAGTCAGAAACCTGTGGATGACTCCAACAGAACACACACACATACACACATTTTGTAATAATGACATTATTTCTATTCTTTATGCCTTCAATATATTTAATATTTTTTAGTTTTCTGTCATTATTTTATTGTTAAGTTGCTATAAAACACTACAATGTTGCATAATAAAAAGCACTGTATAAATGTACTATAATTTAATGTGACCGTCGGTTAGTGCTCAGACATATGGCGCTGTTGTGCTCTGGGTGACCCGAGTTCGAGTCCCGGCTTGTGGTCCTTTCCTCATACCACCCCCCTCTCACCCACTACGTTTCCTGTCCTCTCATTGTAACTGTACTTTAAATAAAGGCAAAAAATATATATATATATATTAAGTTAACAGGCGAACAGATGTGCAGATAGACAGATGAGCAGACAGACAAGCAGATGTGCAGACAGACAGATGAGCAGACAGACAGACAGATGAGCAGAGAGACAGATGTTCAGAGAGACAGATGTGCAGACAGACAGATGAGCAGAGAGACAGATGTGGAGACAGACAGATGTGCAGAGAGACAGGTGTTCATAGAGACAGGTGTTCAGAGAGACAGGTGTTCATAGAGACAGGTGTTCAGAGAGACAGATGTTCAGAGAGACAGATGTGCAGAGAGACAGATGTGCAGAGAGACAGGTGTTCATAGAGACAGGTGTTCAGAGAGACAGATGTGCAGAGAGACAGATGTGCAGAGAGACAGGTGTTCAGAGAGACAGATGTTCAGAGAGACAGGTGTTCAGAGAGACAGATGTGCAGAGAGACAGATGTGCAGAGAGACAGGTGTTCAGAGAGACAGGTGTTCAGAGAGACAGGTGTTCAGAGAGACAGATGTTCAGAGAGACAGATGTGCAGACAGACAGGTGGGTGTGTGACACTGTGGCTCTGGTACATTGATCTGCAGCAGTAAAGAAGGTTTTATGACTCTCTGTGTTTCAGGTATCACATGTTCTACACAACGTGAATTTTCCTCTTTTCTTTTTATTCGCCCTTCAGGACGGCAGTGAAAAGTTATGAATTTTCAATGTCGTAAAAAGAAATATTACACAATGATTTTTATGACTGTTGGGGTCAGAGCTGAGATGAGGTAATAATGAATCCTCTGAAGCACATTTCAGTTTTAAATAGTGAAGGCCAATAATGCTGCTGTCAACATCTACAGAGAGAGAGAGAGAGATGCAGAGAGATACTGAGAGATACAGAGAGAGAGAGAGAGAGAGAGAGAGAGAGAGAGACAGAGAGAGATACTGAGAGATACAGAGAGAGAGAGAGAGAGAGAGAGAGAGAGAGAGAGACAGAGAGATAGAGAGAGAGAGACAGAGACAGAGAGATAGAGAGAGAGAGACAGAGAGAGAGAGAGAGACAGAGAGATAGAGAGAGAGAGAGAGAGACAGAGAGAGAGAGAGAGAGAGAGAGAGAGAGAGAGAGAGAGACAGAGAGAGAGAGAGAGACAGAGAGAGAGAGAGAGAGAGAGAGAGAGGAAGAGGAGATCAACTACTTCCAGTCACAGGGCAATGTTCTGATCTGCGGAGACCTAAATGCCAGGACAGGCGAAGAATCAGACTCAGTTCACTCCAAGGGAGACAAACACATTCCAGGAGGAGATGTCCTTTCCACACCTACTCACACACAAAGACTAATCTACGATAAAACAACAAACAAAAATGGATCAAGACTTCTCCAGCTATGTTGCACACTGGGTCTGTACATGGTCAATGGAAGACTACGAGGAGATTCATACGGTAGGAACACCTGTAGTTCTAAACTGGGTAACAGCACGGTAGACTATTTCATCACGGATCTGAATCCTAACTCCCTCAGAGCGTTCACAGTCAGCCCACCATCCCCATTGTCAGATCACAGTAAAATCACTCTCTACCTCAAAAGATCCAAACCTAACACAGAGGCAACAAAACAAACTCACCTCCATCCCCTAAAACAGACATTCAGGTGGAAACAAAAACTCGTGAACCAAAAATTCAAAACCAACAGAATAAATTCCTAGATACCCCATTTCCACACAATAATGAAGGTGTAAATTTAGCAGTAGACAGGATTAACAAAATTTTTACAATATCTGCAACACTATCTAACCTAAAACCCACTAACACAAAACCAAACAAAAAGCCTGTAAATGAGAAATGGTTTGATAAGGAGTGTAAAAACCTTAGAAAAGAAGTAAGAATTCTATCAAATCAGAAACACAGAGATGCTGACAATGTAAACACGCCAACTCTACCATGAAAAAGTTAAACAATATAAGGACACACTAAGGAAGAAAAAGAAACAAGATACACAAAACCAGTTAAAAGCAATTGAATAATCTCTAGAAACAAATCGCTTCTGGGCGCATTGGAACACACTTAACAAACCCCACCATGAAGATCTTCCCATTCAGAACGGAGACGTATGGATAAAGCACTTCTCAAACCTCTTTAGTAAAATAACCAAGAACCATGAACAAACTAACCTACACAACAAACTATGCACTCTGGAGTCAACAATTAAAGATTACCAAAACCCTTTAGACTATCCAATTACACTCGCTGAGCTAGGCCAAAATATACCAAAACTTAAATCCCAAAAAGCAAGTGGTATCGACGGTATCCTAAGGTAAACTCCTCTGTAACATTCTTAACAGCAGACTTCTCCAATATCTAAACAACCAAAACATCCTGAGAAAATGCCAAATTGGTTTCCAACCCAAATACCGCACATCCGATCATATATACACTCTTCGTACCTTCATTGACAAAGAAACAAACCAAAATAAAAGAAAGCTCTACTCATGCTTTGTTGACTTCAAAAAAGCTTTTGACTCAATCTGGCACGAGGGACTTTTTCTTCAGTTGATTCAATGCGGCATCGGAGGAAAAACCTACGACATCATCAAATCAATGTACACCAATAACACATTTGCAGTTAAAATTGGCAACAAGCACACAGACTTTCTCTCCCAGAGTCGTGGAGTGAGACAGGGCTGTAGTCTTAGTCCTACACTATTTAACATTTACATGAATGAATTAGCTGGAGCTCTAGAACAGTCACCAGCACCCGGTCCGACCTTACAAGACACCGAAGTGAAATGCCTCCTGTTTGCAGACGATCTGGTGCTGCTGTCACCCACAAAAGAGGGTCTACAGCAACATCTGGACACCCTGCACACTTTCTGCCAAACATGGGCCCTATCGGTTAACCTTAAGTAGACTCAAGTCATGATACTCCAAAAAAAGCCCAGTGGCCAAAACCAACATCACCGTTTCAAACTAAACAACGTGCCCCTAGAACACACCAAGAACTACACATATCTTGGTATAAACATTAGTCAAACCGGAAACTTAAACGAGGCTGTGAATGACCTGAGAGACAAGGCACGAAGAGCCTTTTACGCAATCAAAAAGAATATCAAAATTGACATCCCAACCGTAATCTGTCTGAAAATAATACAATCAATTATAGAACCAATGGCGCTGTATGGAAGTGAGGTTTGGGGTCCTCTCGCCAACCAAGAGTTCAGCAGATGGGACAAACACCCAATAGAGATTCTGCAAACAGAAATGTGTAAAAACATTCTACGGGTACAGAGAAAAACTCCAAACAACGCCTGCAGAGCAGAATTAGGACTGTATCCTCTAATCATTAAAATACAAAAAAGAGCTTTAAAATTCTACACGCACCTTAAGAACAGCGACACAGACACACTCCATCACAAAGCCTTAAGACATCAAGAGCTGAGCCCAGAGAGAAACCCCTTCATCCAACTGATCTCACAACTAACTCTACAACCCCAAACATGCCCAAGTCAACCCCAAACCCCAGCCAGACTAAAGCAAATGATCAAAACACAAAAAGAGAAATATCTCAAACACTGGACAGAAGCAACAGCTCAGCAAAGTAAACTGGAATGTTATCTGTCACTAAAGAGAGAATATAAAGTGTCAGAATACCTCACAAGCGTATCAGACCCTAAACTAAGAAAAGTGTTGAGCATGTACAGACTCAGTGATCACCAGCTCACTGTAGAGACGGGCAGACACAGACACACATGGACACCGAGAGAAGAGCGACTGTGTCCACACTGCACACACAATCAAGTGGAAACAGAGCTGCACTTTCTCCTCTCCTGTCCCAACTACACACACATCAGAGAAACATTCTTCCCCCAGTTTACAAACTTACACAAAGACTTTGAGCAGTTTCAACAAAAGGACAAGATCTCATACATACTGGGAGAAAAGTCAAGAAGCTCAAACCTGCTGCAAGATATGTCAAGTCCTGCCACGACCAAAGAACAAGCAGCACAACACAACACTGACAGGACAACACACTCAAACTGACACTATCACCCTCATTGAGAACTTTAATTAAAACTCTTTTTCTGTTTATATTGAGATGTATACAGCCGTGGCCAAAAGTTTTGAGAATTACATAAATATTAGTTTTCAAAAAGTTTGCTGCTAAACTGCTTTTAGATCTTTGTTTAAGTTGTTTCTGTGATGTATTGAAATATAATTACAAGCACTTCATACGTTTCAAAGGCTTTTATCAACAATTACATGACATTTATGCAAAGAGTCAGTATTTGCAGTGTTGGCCCTTCTTTTTCAGGACCTCTGCAATTCGACTGGGCATGCTCTCAATCAACTTGTGGGCCAAATCCTGACTGATAGCAACCCATTATTTCATAATAACTTCTTGGAGTTTGTCAGAATTAGTGGGTTTTTGTTTGTCCACCTGCCTCTTGAGGATTGACCACAAGTTCTCAATGGGATTAAGATCTGGGGAGTTTCCAGGCCATGGACCCAAAATTTCAACATTCTGGCCACTTAGTTATCACTTTTGCCTTATGGCACGGTGCTCCATCGTGCTGGAAAATGCATTGTTCTTCACCAAACTGTTGTTGGAAGAAGTTGCTGTTGGTGGGTGTTTTGGTACCATTCTTTATTCATGGCTGTGTTTTTGGGAAGAATTGTGAGTGAGCCCACTCCCTTGGATGAGAAGCAACCCCACACATGAATGGTGTTAGGATGCTTTACTGTTGGCATGACACAGGTCTGATGGTAGCGCTCACCTTTTGTTCTCCGGACAAGCCTTTTTCCAGATGCCCCAAACAATCGGAAAGGGGCTTCATCGGAGAATATGACTTTGCCCCAGTCCTCAGCAGTCCATTAACTATACTTTCTGCAGAAGATCAATCTGTCCCTGATGTTTTTTTTGGAGAGAAGTGGCTTCTTTGCTGCCCTTCTTGACACCAGGCCATCTTACAAAAGTCTTCGCCTCACTGTGCGTGCAGATGCGCTCACACCTGCCTTCTGCCATTCCTGAGCAAGCTCTGCACTGGTGGCACTCCGATCCCGCAGCTGAATCCTCTTTAGGAGACGATCCTGGCGCTTGCTGGACTTTCTTGGACGCCCTGAAGCCTTCTTTACAAGAATTGAACCTCTTTCCTTGAAGTTCTTGATGAACCTATAAATTGTTGAATTAGGTGCAATCTTAGTAGCCACAATATCCTTGCCTGTGAAGCCATTTTTATGCAAGACAATGATGGCTGCACACGTTTCTTTGCAGGTCACCATGGTTAACAATGGAAGAACAATGATTTCAAGCATCACCCTCCGTTTAATATGTCAAGTCTGTCATTCTAACCCAATCAGCCTGACATAATGATCTCCAGCCTTGTGCTTGTCAACATTCTCACCTGAGTTAACAAGATGATTACTGAAATGATCTCAGCAGGTCCTTTAATGACAGCAATGAAATGCAGTGGAAAGGTTTTTTGGGATTAAGTTAATTTTCATGGCAAAGAAGGACTATGCAATTCATCTGATCACTCTTCAGAACATTCTGGAGTATATGCATATTGCTATTATAAAAACTTAAGCAGCAACTTTTCTAATCTCCAATATTTATGTAATTCTCAAAACTTTTGGTCACGACTGTATATATATATATTTTTACTTATAGACTTTTAATTTTATTCTATCTTATTTTTTATCTTAATCTGTATTTCTGCATGTTTATATTTAATCTTGTGCTTTGGCAATGTAAATCTTCTTTTATCATGCCAATAAAGCTCCTTTGAATCTTGAGAGAGAGAGTTAGGGTGACCACCATCACTTACTGTACACTCCTCAGATCCAGCTAGAAACACAACATGACACACTAACACACAATTACACATGCCAGAGATGCACAAGACTGTCATTAGTTTGGTTGAGGTCAGATTCATAATCATCTGATTCAGCTGCAATTCACATGACGATAAAGTTCATTTCATTTAAATACAGTATACATCCAGCTGTCAATCATAACACACACACGCACGCAAACACACACACTCATACACACACACACACGTGAACACAAACACACACACACACATATAAATACAGTATATATATCAATGTGATGTCTAATTCTTCAGTCTGAGTTATCTGATCTCTCTGCATCTTACTGACTTCTGAAAACATGTTCAAAATCTGACAACAGAGACCAATCTCATTATAATTGTCATAATAACCTGAATTAATGACAACACATGACTATACTACAGCCTATTAAATACAAACATAATGAACCGTGTGTGTACGTGTGTGTGTGTGTGTGTGTATAGAGTCCATTAAAAGCAGATGAAGGTTTTTGACATGCAGAACATCTACTGTAGAAGTCATCCACTGCTAGTTTAATTATCTGTCAACACTGATGCTTACAAAACATGTCAAACCTCTGACTCGAGATCAATCTCTGATCAACTGACTTCACATGCATCACTTCAGTTTAATTCAAATGTATTTTCGACCTTTGACCTCGAGTCTTTCCAATCATTCAGACACAACAGAACAGAGACACTGAACACCATTAACACTGACATGAACTTCACATGTGAAGGTCAAGCATTAACCTCCAGAAGATGAGACACAAACACACGCACACACCAATCTGACTCTAAAAAGAAAACAAACTGTGTGTGTTTCATACTTTAAAAACTTCACAGCTGTGAATTAAAATTTGATCATTCAAAACAAACATCAGAAAGAACGAACACAGCGCAGGTTTCCATCACCTCTCACAGGCTATAATACAAACAATCATCACTGAATGACGCTCACAGCGCCCAAAAACACCAGCTGATGCAAAATACACAATCTATTATACAACTGATCATGATCTGAACTCCAGCCGTCCTTCTATGAGGAGTCAGAACAGAACGAGGCATTCAGAGGACAGACATCACCTGAGAGAGCAGACGCCGGGGGTTCATGATTAATCTTGTTTAAAGAGTCAGTCAGGAGATCTTTAATACACATTCCAGCTCATCTTGAGTGTACTATTGTGATGTTGTGTTCATTCATCTCGTCTGATGAGGTCTCGACCAATGCTCAATATCAAACAAACAGCACCAGGAGTTTAAAGGAGCAGTTCAGTCGAAAATGAAAACTTTATTGTGATAATAAACTGAAATGTGAACTGAAGTTTAAGTGCATTATATGGAGGAGAACCCTGAAGAGCTTTCCTCAATTTGTTATCAACAGAAGAAATGAACACACAGACGGTGAATTATCATCACATTTTCATTCTATAGTGAACTTCTCCTTTAAAGACATTACAGCAGCACCTCATGAACTGACCTTTAACCTGTGACTCTCTCCACACACATCCAGAGCTTATTAATGTCTGCACAACAATGTAGAAAATACAACTATTACAAATAAGACGGCCACACACTGTTAATAAATATCAAACACAGTGTGAGTCTGTGAACTGAGAACACACACACATGCACTCACACGTGCACACACACATGCGAAAACACACACACACAAACTCGCGCACACACACACACAAACAAAAGCACACACAATCACACACAAGCACACTCACATACACACACAAGCACACACAAAAGGACACACAAGCACAAACACAAACAAAAGCATACACAAGCACACACACATCCACACACAAGCAAACACACATCCACACACAAGCACACACGCAAACCAACATGCGTACGCACGCAAACACAAGCACATACGTGCACACAGGCAAACAAAAGCGCAAACACGCAAACAAAAGCACACCTATGCAAACACAAGCACACGCATGCAAACACAAGCACACACATGCAAACACAAGCACATACGTGCACACACGCAAACAAAAGCGCAAACACGCAAACAAAAGCACACGCATTCAAACACAAGCACACGCATTCAAACACAAGCACGCGCATGCAAACACAAGCACATACGTGCACACACAAGCACATACGTGCACACACGCAAACAAAAGCGCAAACACGCAAACAAAAGCACACGCATTCAAACACAAGCACACGCATGCAAACACAAGCACACGCATGCAAACACAAGCACATACGTGCACACACAAGCACATACGTGCACACACAAGCACATACGTGCACACACGCAAACAAAAGCGCAAACACGCAAACAAAAGCACACGCATGCAAACACAAGCACTCACATTCAAACACAAGCACACGCGTGCAAACACAAGCACATACGTGCACACACAAGCACATACGTGCACACACGCAAACAAAAGCGCAAACACGCAAACAAAAGCACACGCATGCAAACGCAAGCACACGCATGCAAACGCAAGCACACGCATGCAAACACAAGCACATACGTGCACACACGCAAACAAAAGCGCAAACACGCAAACAAAAGCACACGCATGCAAACACAAGCACACGCATGCAAACGCAAGCACATACGTGCACACACGCAAACAAAAGCGCAAACACGCAAACAAAAGCACACACATTCAAACACAAGCACACGCATGCAAACACACACGCAAACAAAAGCGCAAACACGCAAACAAAAGCACACGCATGCAAACACAAGCACACGCATGCAAACGCAAGCACATACGTGCACACACGCAAACAAAAGCGCAAACACGCAAACAAAAGCACACGCATGCAAACACAAGCACTCACATTCAAACACAAGCACACGCGTGCAAACACAAGCACATACGTGCACACACAAGCACATACGTGCACACACGCAAACAAAAGCGCAAACACGCAAACAAAAGCACACGCATGCAAACACAAGCACACGCATGCAAACACAAGCACACGCATGCAAACACAAGCACATACGTGCACACACGCAAACAAAAGCGCAAACACGCAAACAAAAGCACACGCATGCAAACACAAGCACACGCATGCAAACGCAAGCACATACGTGCACACACGCAAACAAAAGCGCAAACACGCAAACAAAAGCACACACATTCAAACACAAGCACACGCATGCAAACACAAGCACACGCATGCAAACGCAAGCACATACGTGAAAACACGCAAACAAAAGCGCAAACACGCAAACAAAAGCACACGCATGCCAACACAAGCACACGCATGCAAACACACACGCAAACAAAAGCAAACACGTGCACACACACAAACACACACACATGCGAGTAAACACAAGCGCACACACACGCACACAGCCGCACATATACGAGCACACACACACTCTCAGACACATGACACAGTTTTTCCAGGGCGTCTATGGGGGCAGTGTGATATTTTCACAGCTCACAGATGTAAGTGACACGTAATGAAGTATAATGCTCAATGCGCTGCTGTCTATGGGTACGTCGGGGGGGAATTACAGTATGTGGCAGAGATGTGGTCACTTTTTGGTCACACGCTCAACACAAACAGTTACACAAACATGAGACTCAAGTCATTATACAGCACCACTGACCTGGAAAATCTACTTAAAAACACTGAAACACATCTGAGCGGTCATTCAGAACCACTCCACATCTGCTGTCACAACCGTCCGTCATCTCTCTCAATAAAGACACGCAGATGCTCTTAGTTTTGTGGGATCAGAGGGTTTAAATGTTATTATTGGTAAAGAAATCTTTTCAGAGTAAAAAACACCTTCAATAGAACATTAAGATTATATGACACCAAACCTCAGAGCTCTTCAGCAGACACACATTCTACAACAATGTGACACAACATACAAATAGTGTCTAAAACACATGATAGACAGAACGACAGCAGTAAACAGTTGTGTTGTGTGGTGTTGTGTAGCAGGAAGTGTTTGTGTTAAAGTAAAGGGTCAGTGTGTAGTATTAAACATCTCCATCTTACCGTGATCTGTGATCTTGCAGGACACTAGATAGAGTTCCTTCAGACTCCTGCCCTCCTTAGCGATGATCTCAACACACCTGTCCAACAAAAACAAGAGACACAAAGGGTTGAGATGACTCTTTAAACACACGTGGATGTAACTCCATCACAACCCTTCACAAAATCTTCATAATGAAAGGCGACATGAGGGCGACTCTTTCTTCTCCACATCTGCACCTCTAAAGCGTTTGGGAAGAAAATGAATAATTTAATTCAATCAACTCTGATTAGAAACTAAAGTGGCTTTCGCATGAAAATGCTTCCGTGCCAAAACTACTAATATAAAACTTCAAAGACACGTCAAGAGTAAGTCAGAGGACTCTGATCAGAGATCAGTGCTAAACCATTCCTTTAGAACGCTGCTAAAACTCTGTGTGATCTCTCTTTGACTCTCTTAACCTTCACCAGCACACACACGCACACATGCAAGCACACACACACACATATGTACGCAGACACACGCACACAGACACGAACACACACGCGCGCACACACACACACACACACACACACACACACAAACGAACACACAGCTTTTACATTCTGTTCAACACTGCACATCTGATCTTCATTAACTCTTGAATCCTTTACATTTATTCATTTCTGCTTCAGATTTGATCAGTATGAGTGTGTCCTGCACCTGCCTTAAATATTTTCAATGTAAAAGTTCCAGTTTAAAGATCAAGTGAGACTGTTTTCAATGTTAAAATACTCCAATTCATGACAACAGATCCATCACTAATGCCAGTGTTTTCAAAACAATACTGAGATTACACATTGAAACCCAGCGCAATAGCATACTGCAAAAAGATAAATAATAAATAAATACATAAATTAATAAAAAGTTATATTAAAAGATTACACAAGTCCAGAGAACTAAAGCAACTGAACGAGTCGAGTTGAATCGAGAAGAAAAAAGAATACAGCTAAAAAAAAAAGCTAAAAGAAAAGAATACAGAATAGAACAGAAAATAATATAATAAAGAATAATACAATACAATTCAATATAATATATTAATAGAAAAGAATAAGGAATAAAGAATATAGAATAGACTAGAATAGAAAATACAGAATAGAAAAGAACAGAATAGAACAGAACAGAAAATTATAGAACAGAAAAGAATATAGAATAGGACAGAATAGAAAAGAATAGGACAGAATAGAATACGAAAGAACATAAAATAATATATAAAGCAGAATAGAATAGAAAAGAATATAGAATAGGGAATTAGGAATAGAAAAGAAAAGAATAGAATAGGACAGAATCATCTCACATCATGAACAGTGAACACAGGCAAAGACATTGATGATATATTACATAACAGAATGTTGAAATGTTAATTGGATCACAGAAGCCTCTCATCCTTAATTCTTCAGTTTGAAGAGCCATTGAAGAATCTCTGTTGATCCATCAATCTGAGAGCAGCTCTCACAGAAACATTCACAATCTAATCTCCAGAAACCGTTTGTTGGTTTAATCGTGTTCTGGGCACTTTACCCCGAGAGCGACCTGATCCGGACCGGAGATAAATCACTGCGGCCCATCCGGCGCCAGCCATGAGAGGACCTCTGAGGAAACATCTCTGTGTCATTATTCCATCTGAACTTCAGCATTAGAGACAACAGCAGTTAACAGAGCATCAGAACCGCTGGCTGGCGTCAGGCGTTCCTCACGAGAGCTTGTTACCACCAACACCGTACACCCCCAAACCAATTACAATTGACATGTGCAGTCATCACGCACGCTTTTATAAACGCTGATGTGAGGAAATGAGCGCGCTAACATCACTTTACATCTGCTGAATTCTCCATTCATCTGAGACTTCTATTTGAAAGAGAAGATAAACGCTGACATTTCTGTCTGTGATTCAGGTGAATTTAATAAAGAGTTAAAGGCATAGTGTGGTCCAAAATGAAGACAGACTAATTAGCATACATTAAAGAGAATAAAGGATGATTTTATTTATTATTTACCACCCAACTCATCTTTGCTAATTTTCCTATCTGTGTCGCCGCGGGCAACGTGACTCAAGGCCATGATGTCCAATAAAAGAACATTAAAGTAGTTTCCATGACAACAAAGACACTCCAGAGTCAGGCAATTAGATTGAGAGCAGAAGTGGGTGATGACTGGATCACGAGAGAGGGTGAGAGAGAGAGAGAGAGAGAGGGGGGGATATCGAGAGAGGGAAAAAGGGAGAGAGTGAAAGACAAGGAGAGAAGGAGAGAGAGAGAGAAAGAGAGAGAGTGAAAGAGAGAGAAGGAGAGAGAGAGAAAGAGGGAGAGGGAGAGAGAGAGAGAGAGAGAGAGAGAGAGAGAGAGAGAGAGAGAGAGAGAGAGAGGGTGACTTCAGGGGTCAGTGTGTTTTGTGTTGTCTGTCTCTGTTCTGTCACACATCGCTGGGAAAACAATAATAAACCCATCAGCTGTCATGACACACAGAAACCATGTGTGGACGCACCCCTGACACCTGATATGCCTCACAGCCAATCAGATCTCTCCGCAGATGTCCAGTGCTGTGACCTCATCAGTCAGCGAGAGACGCAGGACAAACTGTCAAGGACACAGACTCTCTCTCTCATTATACCAGTCAAACACAAATGCGTGATTTGTCCTCACAAACATCCAAAAATATCACCATCACTACAACAAGAACTCTGTGTCCCTCACTGATTTACACAATGAACCTCTCTCTGAATGAGCCGTGTTGTATTCCGTGTGTGTGATGTTTTAAATGAGAAAAGAGTAAAGTGCAGAATCCTTTAAACGTGTGATAGAAACACACGGTCAGATGTCTAATGTTTAAACACAAGAAAGATTGAAGAGTGATGTGATGCTCTTATCGGTGTTTAACACACACATGTCAGAACATTCTCACATCTTCACTTAAAAAACCCCATGAGAACAACAACAAGTGTTTCATATAAAGAGCCATTTATCACAAAAGAGCCAGACACACACTTCAAGACAGGTGAACACACAACAAGAACAACACAAACTCATTACATTTACTCTTCATACCGCATCAGAGCCTGAAACTACACAAACATAAAAATGAGTCACAGATGAGAAGTGTGCGTGCGTTTCATAAAACAGTTTAAATTCTTGAATCTTGTTCCCACAGACAAAAAGACAAACCTATTGTATAGCATTTAGATATTTTATACAATCTAAACAATGATAAAAACATTTATGACATCACAAGGTAACAATATTTCCCAAATGCATTTCATTTATAAAAGCCATCTGCCCGGTTAACCGAAAAAATATATCAGGTGATTTATGCACAACATGTTTTTAGCTTTTATAAATGCACGTTATAAGCGACTCAACTCACTGCTTTTAGATCCAGCAGCATTTCCTTCTGATCCCAGAGCTGTGCTTCACCTCAATAAAATAATAAATACATATCATAACAACACTGTTTGTCTGCTGTGGGTGAAACTCTTCAATGAAGCATCATCCAATTAAAAGAGAAGTGACGGTTTGATAAGAGAACAGTTTAACTCTCAGTGATGTTGTTTATGGTCATATGTGTCTGGATGATGCCCGAGAGGACGTCACCCTTCAGGTGAACCCATCAGAACGGAACGGGAGAAAAGCTTCCTCGTGTTTTGTTTTAATGAGCGGCCGCTCGACAGCACGTTCACACACACCGTTCTGTGTTCTGTTCATTAAACTAATGGATATGAAAGCAGCAGGTGAAATAAAGAAGAGTGGAGTCACGCCTCGTGTGTTCCTCATACAGTACCTTAACAAAGTGCTCATTATTAAGACGCCTTTTAATTACAGAAAAAGATGGAAATCTCCACCCACTCCACAACAAGATCTCCATGACAAATGACTCTTCATTAAAAATACTGTTTGTCAAGACATATAATCAAAAGATCATTCAAGTCCCCACGGACCGGACATTGCGATCGTTTTGACTTCAGTATTTTGATTCTTTTCAGAGTGAAATTTCTAATGATAAAAAAATGATGTGGCTTTCGTCTGTCTCTGCAATTTGGTTTGATGAATAACATCCGCTGCACTTTGAAATAGAACTGGCAGCAGACTGTCAATTTAAGGGGAGGAGCTAACGGATGCTCCGCCCAATCCGTCTATCGTACATCATTTCAGATGAATAGTCATGACAGGGACGGAAGAGCATTCTTAGATTTTAACTGAAGATTATGAAGGTACATGATTATTTAAAAGAGAATGACACACATTGATCAACGATTTTCAATAAACGCAGCAATATTTCATGAAAAGATAGACGTTGTCTTTTTTTATTTCACTGGGACTTTAAACTCTTTATATTGGGCTCAGTCATCAATGCTGTTTATATCAGTCATATTAAACTGGTACAATATACACAACGGAACACTGTTTAACTCTCAACTCTTTGACCTATTACACAACAAAAAGTTTCAAATAAATAAATTTGACTGAACGGTTGCATTTACTATAATATTATTAAAAGTGAAAGAAGGTGAGCGACTCTTCCCAGCGTTTGACTTCTTAACAGGACATGAGATAATGAAGAGAAAGATTTCAAGCATCTATAAATGTCTCTGTTCTCCGGCAACATATCTCCACTGGACTCTCAGCTGAAGTTGCTTCAGATTAATACAGTTTATAACAAAAATAACACATTAGTCACACAAACTCCTGTTAACAAACATAAATCTAAAAATGGATTAAAAAGAGAGATTAACGCTTTAACTCTCATTTTAGTCATCTAAAGGTTTACTGTAATGATTCACTTCATCTTCAGTTACTGTACTGAACTTCTGAAAGACTTTCAAACGTTTTTAAACACAAACAGAAAAACACTCCAGAGGGTTAAGAGACGGATAATGATGAGAAGATGTGACACAGACGACTGCTACCTTACAGATTATTAAGGAAACGTCAACGGCCAGAGTCCAAAATAAACTTCTGAACGAAATGATGTTTCATCCCACGCCATAAAAAGAGCAGATGAGATTTCATAGCACATGAGAATAAATGAAAATAACTTTCCTGTTTCAAGGTGAATATTCTCACGCCTCTTTCAGAGATTCCATCACAATCCCTTTATCTGCATGGACAACTGAAGTATTGCAATCGTGAACACCACAGACCATCATAAACACAATAAACCTCAGATAAAAGAGAGAGAGAGAGAGAGAGAGCTAAAGAAATCATTCCGTTGAAAGTCTCAAAGCAATGAGAAGGTTTCAACATGAAGCACATGATGTTAAATGATCCGTAAGTGTGACTGATGTCTGATGTGAATATACTACAGTCAGAGATTTCATTGGTCCATCTGTCCAACACCAGATAAACACCAGACAGTCGACAGAAGCAGAGCGAGGGATGTACAACACACAACACATTCACACATAAACATCACCTGAAGTACAAACAAAAGAACTAAGAAACAAACAAATGAATTAATGACCTCATTGAAAGTCTTTTACAGAGGACTTTGCTAGAACAAGGACTGGACGCTTCTCCAGAGAGGAAACACATCTGTGGGTCAAGTCACATTTTTATGTGTAATAAATAAAGTGAAAGTGTGTTGTGGACCCACCCAGAGGCGCATTTTCTATTAATACACAATTTTTTAAACAAAACAAATTTGCGGCATTGACTTTAGACTTTAGATCAGGTTTGAGTTGTTCTATGGCGCAGTCTATGTTCAGTCCCCTTGGGCTGAAACTAGCAAAAACACTTTCCGCTGCGCCTTGTGCCGGGCCATAAAAACTGAAATCAATCCACAATCAATCTCTAAATGAACCTTTTTAAAGGAGAATAAACAGCAGAAACTCATGTGATCAGAACTCACAAGTCACATACATAAGAACGAAACAGAGCACATGTGAATCAGAAGAAGTATTGTGGTGAGTTTAGGGTTCATCCTCAGAACATCACAGAGACAGAATGATGTGAAGGAATGAAACAGAAGACACAGTGCTCAGGGGATGATGAGTAATGGACTGTGAGTGTTTAACACTACATGTGTAACACATACAGACTCCAGCGCTTAATAACTGTCAGCCATGACACGCTAAACACTGATAAAACCACACACAACAACATCAGAACCCACACGTGTAACATGATCTTCAGTGTGTCAAACATCATCTCTGCTCTCATGACGCTCTCTTACAGAACACATGTAAAGTACAGTAAAGTACCGTAGAGTACAGTATAGTAAAGTACAGTAGAGTACAGTATAGTAAAGTACAGTAGAGTACAGTATAGAAAAGTACAGTAGAGTCGAGTAAAGTACCGTAGAGTACAGTATAGTAAAGTACAGTAGAGTAAAGTAGCGTACAGTATAGTAAAGTGCAGTACAGTATAGTAAAGTACAGTAGAGTACAGTATAGTAAAGTACAGTAGAGTACAATACAGTATATAAGAGTACAGTAGAGTCAAGTAAAGTACCGTAGAGTACAGTATAGTAAAGTACAGTAGAGTAAAGTAGCGTACAGTATAGTAAAGTACAGTAGAGTACAATATAGAAAAGTACAGTAGAGTAGAGTAGAGTACAGTATAGTACAGTAGAGTAGAGTAAAGTACAGTAGAGTACAGTATAGAAAAGTACAGTAGAGTCGAGTAAAGTAACGTGGAGTACAGTATAGTAAAGTACAGTAGAGTAGAGAACCGTATAGTAAAGTACAGTAGAGTAGAGTAAAGTAAAGTACAGTAGAGTACAGTATAGTAAAGTGCAGTATATTACAGTACAGTAGAGTACAGTACAGTAAAGTAGAGTACAGTATAGAAAAGTACAGTAGAGTAGAGTACAGTATAGTACAGTAGAGTACAATACAGTATATAAGAGTACAGTACAGTAGAGTACAATATAGAAAAGTACAGTAGAGTAGAGTAGAGTACAGTATAGTAAAGTACAGTATAGTAAAGTACAGTATATAAGAGTATAGAACAGTAAAGTACAGTAGAGTACCGCATAGTAAAGTACAGTAGAGTACCGTATAGTAAAGTACAGTATATAAGAGTACAGTACGGTAGAGTAGAGTAGAGTACAGTACAGTAGAGTACAGTAGAGTAAAGTACAGTATAGTAACGTACAGTAGAGTACAGTACAGTAATGTACAGTACAGTAAAGTACAGTAGATTAAATTACAGTAGAGTATAGTCAAGTACAGTAGAGTACAGTATAATAAAGTACAGTAGAGTATAGTAAAGTAAAGTAGAGTACAGTATAGTAAATTACAGTACCATATAGTCAAGTACAGTAGAGTACATCAGTGCAGCCTTTACAACGCAAGGCAGGGCTGGCGCCAAGGGGGGGCACTCACGGGCCATGCCCCTCCACAGGGTTGTTGTGTCCCCCCCACATGAAACAGTTTTAAATTCATGTAATACATACTGAAAATAATGAATAAAAAGTTTTAACGTTTAAAGAATTTTAAACAAAGAGGAAATGAAAGTGTTAGCCTATGTGTTTACGTTGTAAAAATAGATGAATCTAGTCCTGTTGTTGTGATGATGTGCAGCGTGTTAATGTTTCTATACGTGTGGAGGGAAGCCGCTAGTAATTAGCACAGTTACAGACGCTCGATGCTTCACAAACAGAAAGTTCAGTTAGTTCAGCTTCGGAAAAGGAAAATTTACAACCCAATGGAAGGACACAGTTTTAATGAGGTTTAATGTTTGCTCGCGACGCCTTCTTCTTTTTTAAAAGCTTCATGTGTACTCCACTTTTACTTTAAAAAAGCTTTGGTGTGAATGAGCATTATATCAAGCATTGGTTATCATTGTAAACCTGTTGTTTTTGTCGTGACTGTGTGTAGTTATATTGTTTAATTTGTGTTATTCTTGTTCACTTTTACAGAAAATATCATCCTGCAGGAGCGTGCCCTTGCACAGATGTATTAGTTTTGACTGTTTTGTATGAATGATGCTGATTGTGTTCCTCCACTGGGAGCCACTTGCCCTCCTGTTAGTCGTGTTCTGGCGCCGACTCTTCGCAAGGATGCTACAGTAAGGATGATACATTTAACAAGTAACAGCTTGCTAAATGTATCGTTAACATATTGTTGATTTTTTCAGTCTAGGAAATAAAGAAACAGCTCGGCAACTCCGTGAAATTATCAACCTTAAGGTGAACAAAAAAAGTTTTACCAAAGGTTATTAATATGCTAACAGCTCATATCTCAACATTTGGTGGTTTAACTACCCATGTGAGGTCACTCTTGTTTTATTTTAATTGCATGTTTTTCATAGTCAGGTATAAGTGCCATTTATTAGGATTGTCACATCCAGAACGGTACATACTGTATCATACATGAGTAGACACATGAAAATAAAATAAAGGAACTATTTGATGTTCTATAAAGATTGATTCAGGTTTGTGCACTTTAATTCACAGAAATCCTACAAACTTTTTTGTCTCCCAAAAACCATGTTCTTTTAGTCACATCAACAACGCATGTTTATTTCCCAACGTTTGTTAATAGACTGACATTTTTCTCATGTTTAGACTTGATCTACAAGGGTTTAGTTCAATGTACAGTGCTCTCCACTATTATTGGCAACCCTGGGAAATAAGAGCAAAGAGGCTGTAAAAATAAATCTGCATTGTTTCTGGTTTTGATCTTTAATTTAAAAAAATCTACAAAATTCCAACCTTTCATTGAAGGAAAACAATTTGAAGTGGGGGGATATCACATTGTGAAAATATATTTTTCTTCAAGACATGTTGGCCACAATTATTGGCACCCTTGTATTTAATACAGTCCGTAACCTCAATTTATAAGAAGTGTTTTCTTTTCAGTTTGATGTGAGGTTTGAGAATACATTGAGAGTCACCCAGGTCCATTCCTCATAACGAATCTCTCCAGATCCTTCAAATGTTGATGGTCTCTTATTTTAGTTCATCCCACTCATTATCTACACTGTTCAGATCAGGGAACAGATCATGGCTGGATCTTGATTTGTGCTCATTTTTTGGTGATTTGGATGTTTATTTTGAACCAGTGTGCTGATGGAAGATCATATTTCTATGAGCAAGTCAGGTTTTGATTTTTTCATCTGATGGTATTTGACATGATACATGACAACACGTATCTGATCAAGATGTCCTGGACCTCTGGTATAAAAGAAGGTCCACAACAATAAAGATCTGGTGATATATTTAACTGTGGACATGGGGCACTTTTTTATCCATGTGTGGACCAAACCTATATTATGTTATTGCTGTCAAAAAAAACTCTATTTCATGTCATATGGCCATAGACCCCAGTCCTGTTTGAAGTTCCAGTATGGCAGATGAATACGGTTTGTTTTTCCACTGTCCCAAATATAAATTTTTCTATATTATGTTGGTAACACTTTCCTTGAAGCATGTAAGTATAATGCATTATAAAGAGTTTTTAAAGGGTAAAATGCATTATATTTCTTCATAAAGTGTGTTGTAATGCATTATATGTTGAATTGAATTGAAATTGAATTGAATTATATGTAGTTGTAAAGATGTAGAACCCATTTAAAATGTGTAATATAACAATGAATTGCTAAGCGTTATGATGTTTTAACTGTAATAACAATTATTTATAAGACACTACAATGCATTAAAATGTGCTTTACAATTCTTTAAAACTACTTCTATAATGCATTTACATACATGCTTCAAGGAAAGTGTTACCATTATTTTTTATTTTTTTCTGAAACTAAAAATAAACGAATTTCTGCAATTCTCCATCTGTGATCTTTGAAAAGTCTTTGACCTCTCCAAATATTCTCTTTGCTATGCATTAAGACAATATAGACACATCCTCTTTCAGGCAGATTTGCAACATCTCCAGTGCATTAAAACTATTGCCCTGATATTGTTTCAAGAAGTGGAAGAAGTGGAAGACATGTGGAGATGTGTTGGTTATACGAGCATTTCTATATTTGAGTTTTGTGTTACAGTAAGTCATGAATCTAGTTTTCATCACAGTATTCTATGAGTCCAGACACTCAAGAGTCACTGGTGTTTTCTTCTCTCTCTCCGCTTCTACAAAACTCCCTCATTTATATTCCTCTCTGGGGTTTATTGGGTCATAAATCTAAACTACAGTAAACTGATATTTATGCTTAAAGAAAAGAATCTTTCATGCAGTCAATACTGTATTTATTTGATTCAAAACATAAAACCCATAACGGATACATCTGTCAAAGCAGGAAACGCTCCAGACACATAAACCCAAGATTTACTAATGATTCCCATATAATATCCATCATCACATTCACTGAAAACTGTTGAAATAAATACCTTCCCAACACATCTGAACCCAGGAATCATGTCCATCTATAGTGGAGAAATCGACTTTATATTTTTCCTTCATCAACACGGCGTCTGTCTGCTCTGTCTTATACATACATATAAAGGGTTTGGTGCTAAAACGACATAACTGCCATTAAAAAAAAAGAGTTTCCGCCAGAATCAGTATAATAACAGGTAAGTGTTGAAGAGTCACTTTTTAATTGTAAGCAAAATGCAATGTCTGTCGTGTTATTCCGTCATGTTTTCTCCCTTTTTTCCCAAAACCGCAATATACTTCTGTCTCACTTCTCTGCAGAATGTGATATATCCACTCAACCAATCACAGCACACCATTCCACGCATTGTAAACAGTAATGGCGGCGCTCGCCATCCTAGTTTCCCTGATCAACTTCGTGTTCAACAAACAAACCAAAAAATAAAAAAAATTGACAACATTGATGAACCTGCGCTGGTTTCTGCGCTGGGAAGAAACTTAAGCCATTGAAATGGAATCATGTACGTGAGGAGATGAAGAAGATGAGGCACTCAATAATAGCATTAAAAAGATGACTGTTGAATTCATTTAGGAGCGATGAATGAGTGAATGTATTTTTAGTCCTGTGCAAGTACACTGTAAAAAATACATGTGAAATCTACAGTAATCCACTGTGTTCATGCACTGGATATAAGTGTATTGGGGGTCACAGAGCATTAAAGTATATTCAGTGAGAAATTACAATACTGATCAAATATTGTGAAAATCAAAATGGATTCATAACTCTTCATACAGTTGTACTTCTTTACAGTACATACTTCATGTGATACCCATCAAGAACACAGATGATGAACGTTCATAAACAGTCTGAGAGTTCATCCATTCAGACAGGATGATTTCTCAGTGCTTATCTTCACAATAACACACGGTGAGGGCTCTGAACAGACATCAGAGTTGTTGTGTGATTTGTTGTACATCACAGGGTGCTCTCACATGTTTATGACAGCAGCAGGGGGCACATTCACTGCTCACTGCCGAGTGTACTCAATCAGCTACATCAATTCAAACTCTATTCTGATGGGATGATAGTGGACTATTGATTCATGATCTTCACAAACTGTGTCTGTTAAGTTCAGATGAATAAAGACACGAGCCGGCTGGTTCTCTCTAGTGCTCCATTCTACAGAAATGACCCAGTGAGCTGACTATCTAGACGGGCCGTTTGAACATCTCGATTTCCTGAAAAACAAAGGAACTAAAACACGAGAGATCTGAAGGATTCTGAGAACGGATGAGACATTTATTCAGAACATTTAGTTAATATACTGCGGTCTGTTATTTCTGTAACCTCAGATTCTTGTGTTATATTCTCCAAATGTTTCAATATTCCACAATAATAAAACAGCAGATGGATGTAAAACGGACCGCATGAATTGAAATACAGTAATAATATACTGCGTGTGGACCTTTTAAAAGGATTAAAGTACTTTATAAAAACAGTAAACTTGTGTCAGGCTGGGATATGAGATGACAAACCATCACTGTGACATTAGAGAGGAGGTCTCATGCTCTGTCATGCATTCTGACTTCTTAACACTCTTAAACGTGATGTCTTCTCATGCTTAACATGGTCAACTTGTTAAAAAATGAGTTGAACTTATGACAAAGTGTTTGTGTGCTTGATATACTCCCCCAGAACTCAAACTTGCTTCAGAAAGGTTTTTATAAGTTTGGATTTCTGTTTTGTAACAGGGATCGTATTCTTTTTATTGGGTTTCAACAACAGGACAAAAGGACCCATACTGGGAGAAAACTCAAGAAGCTCAAACCTACTGCAAGATATGTCAAGTCCAACAACCAGCACAACACAACACACACAAACTGACACTATATAACAGGATCCTGTCACTGAGAACTGTCACCAATACCTCATTTTCATAAGACCAGGTAGCACCGACGTACCGGGTCAAACAGGTACTGATGCTCTGTATGACATTGAAGGAAACTTTTTATAGACGGGATAAGACGTAATGAGCAGATAAGCGAGGCTCTGTCCACAAGAGATGCGCACAGAAATACTTCATATAAAAGTCATATCACGAAGAAAACAAACAGAGTTTTGTGGTGAAAGGAGGAAACATCCAGATTTATTTGAACAAGTTAAGCATTAAGTTTCAAATCCTGTCAGCGTTTGCATTATGAATATGGTATCATATGTTAAGTTAAAGGTTACATTAAAATAATCATCCCTGTTGGCATGTTTATTTGTTAGCGCCAATGCTAATCCAGTCAAGAGTCCTTATTAACCATTTAATGCTTTTATAACTGTAATGAGGCCAAATAAATGGGACATGATGGGGTTTACAGTACCTATTTTAAATAGGCCTATCTGAAATATGTGCTAGAAAACAATATATGTTTGACTAGACATGTGTAAGTCTTTGATCGATAACTCTATAAGAATAAAGAAAAATCTATATGTAGCAATTATTTTCACCTTTCACCTTAAATCTTGTATAAATGCACGGTATACCGTGACAACATTACACTGATGTATTGTGGGCTCGTGCTGTTGTTCTGTCCCCAGCCCGCCTCAAGCAGCTGGGACACTCAAAAGACACAAAATTCCCCAACATTAGGACGAGGTTCAGAACAAATTCATGTTCGTATGCACTTGTTGTGAATTATGCGTGAGAGGTTCAAATGTGCATATTAATACGAAAAAAACCCACATAAAAACTGCACTCACAAGAGAGACGTTTTCTCTTTCCAGACAAAACAAACTGTTCCTAAAACAAGACGAGTCATCAAAATTCTCTTATTCATTTCCCCAGAAGAGCTCAGAGTTTGTTTTGTGATGTTGAGGATTTAAGGCGTCAGCATATAGACTCAAATCACCAAGAACAATCCAGCTCGTGTTCTCATTGAAGACCCAGTGTGAACCTCTCTATCTTCACTGAAAGACGTGGGGTTCTCCCCAGATCTTGTGTTGTTCTTATTAATGATGCATTTCACACTTCTACAGCTGCTGAATATTTTGGATGTTCAAATATTTCAGATGTTTAATGTGCAGAATTCACTGTAAGTCATCTGTCTGTCTGTCATCAGCGTAATGAAACAAAAATGAGACTGTCTCACTCACTTGTTTTCCAGTAAACATTTCTAAAGCAAAACCACTTAAGATATTAAATCTTGTTTTCTGGAGAGAAAAAAATCACGGCACTAAAGGGCGCACCACGAAAACATCAACAAGGCCGTAGCTTGATGACGCTGTGAAGGAGAGTTGAATGATGGGATCTGTTGTGTTCAGCTCCACCGCTGATGACCATCACTGAGTGCGTTTACATGCACAAAAACAGATATCTATCAAAAATCTGCTCATAAAGAAGCCTGTTTTCACATGTTTACATGCTTAGTTATAAACTGGCTACGCAGAAAACAGTGTTTACACAGAAGCTTGAGACTTGCCGGGTGTCTGTTTAGTCATTAAAAATGCAGCTGGAAAACGGTCAGAAGCTGTGTTTTAATATCTCTTCTCATGTCTACAGTACCTGCATATGCAACAATAGTTCCAGTGACAGACGTCTGCACAGCACCGTGTCGCTGTTTACAATGGAGATTTTCTCACGATTCACAAATACTTGAAAACATTTGAGATAATGTAAGAACTCAGCAGAAGAAAATCAATAACAGTAGCTTAGTGGTTTTTGGATATTTTACTGCATAATAGTAACGTACTGCACCTTTAACCCAGTTCATGTTTAAAACATGAAAACATTTCTGCCAATGAGGCAAGAAAAATGTACTTCTTAATGTAAATGTATCTTGTTTTAGGAATATTTTGATATTGGTAATAATAAACAACACAAAGACACGTGTAAGAAGTTCAACACACTTCAGTAGCGGTGAACCAGGTACAAGGAGTCTAAAGGAACTCAAAGTGATGTATCAGTCAAGAACAAACATATGAAACAAAGACTTCACTGACTATGCACTTCATTCATACTAAATATTCTCCGGCTTACTTACTTTTATATAAAATCTGAAATATTTCTCTTCATTAAAGCAGACTACATGAGACGGCCATTAATATCTTTCCAGAAGTTTTGTGCTTTTATAGGTCATAAAACCAAGATCCAAAATATAAACACTGTGTCCAATGGAGTATTAGCAGCAGAATGACGTGTGTCATGTCTATAAAACACCTGAGAAGTGTTGAACAGTAACACTGTTGTTTCCACCTGAAAGTGGAGAGAAGAATCTGTGTTTCTGTAAACTTACATCACTTTATACACCATATGAGAAGAAAAAGGAATGCTGTCAAATCCACAGAGACAGAGTTCATTGAGTTCAGTTGTATGTGACAATCCCTCATCTCAGGAATAAAACACATGATTTCTGTGACTGGAATAAAGCTGATTGTCCACTACTGTAAATGTGAACGAACATGACAAACGGACATGTGACCTGAGCTCAACTCCACAGACAAAAGAGAATCCACACACGTCACAGCAGGACTGAAACATATCGAGGCTTCCGACATAAAACGTGTCTCATTTCAGAAAAAAAAAAGGTTTGCTTTCACTTGAAAATAGGAATTTATTTTTAAGCATCGCTCCCCAGCGCTTATGTTTGGAAATGTGAAGAAGCTTAAATCCACATCATCAAAAGCGTGTAACGTATCTTTCCTCGCAAAGTCATTTTCCACCCAAAATGGGTTTAAAAGTGGATTTTCTAAGATGCTAATAAAGTAATTCAAGGCCTGATGCAGGGCAGAACTTTTCAATTTCATCAGGCTTTGCTCAGATTTGTTCTACATGAGAACTGGAACACTGGGGCATCAAGTCTCCCTCCTCTCTGTCACGCTGATTCAGATAAAAACCACTCCGAGCTCCAGCTCTCTCCAAATAACACTTTCTGATAGAACACACAAATGTAAATACATGAAATGTGAAGAGACAATCAAACACCAGCAGTTTGCTTCTTAATAAAGCCTTGAAGTGTAAATGACTGTGATGATGATGATGATGATGATGATGATGATGATGATGTAATGAACACTTCACGCTTTCACGCTTAATGCTGTTAATTAAACACAGAGCACTTTTATTCCTGAGAACTTCACAAACACCTGTCAGACGCCATCTGGATTCTGATCTCTATGTGAAGAATCACGTTCAACATCAGGATCTGAGAACATTTTATAAGAAGATATTTCGAAGAACATTTTAAATCTTGCTGACTTCCACTGTTTGAACATATTTCTCAAAATGTCTTTTGTGCTGTTTCACATACAGGTTCACACCAACATTACAGTGATTAGTTCCTATAAAATGCTTATGACAGTGAAATACTGTACAGGAAAATAACTATTTTGTGTGTTATTTGCTCCTGCTGTGTGATCAATACCCCGCGGCGTGCCGTGACTCTCAGTTCATCATTACAGTGTTCATTATAAAATAATTAACACAACTCTGCTTTATTCATACTGTAGTTATCATTTGATATATAAATCAACAAACACCCTCAAATCCATCCTAAATCACATTTTAGTGGCACTTCAAGCTGATGGGCAATTCTGTGAAAATGTCAACCTTACTTTACCAGCTGTTTTTACTCTCTTATCCCAACTACCTCGGGTATAATTCAATATAATCGTAACAAATTCATTCTCGGAAACAGTTTTATGTCACGTCCATAACGCTGGAAACAGTGGTGTGTCAGTATTCTATACACAGCATGTCTGCGTGTCAATCACAAGTATTAAAGGATCAGAGAGAGAGAGAGAGAGAGACAGAGAGAGAGAGAGAGAGAGAGAGAGAGAGAGAGGGAGAGAGGGAGAGACGGAGAGACAGAGAGAGAGAGAGAGAGAGGAGAGAGAGAGAGTGAGAGAGAGAGACAGAGAGAGAGAGAGAGAGAGAGAGAGAGAGAGAGACAGAGAGAGAGAGAGAGAGAGAGAGAGAGAGAGAGGGAGAGAGGGAGAGAGAGAGAGAGAGAGAGAGAGAGAGAGAGAGAGAGAGAGAGAGAGAGAGACAGACAGAGAGACAGAGAGAGAGAGAGAGAGAGGAGAGAGAGACAGAGAGAGAGAGGAGAAGAGAGAGACTGAGAGAGAGGGAGAGAGAGAGAGAGGACAGAGAGAGAGAGAGAGAGAGAGAGAGAGAGAGAGAGAGACAGAGAGAGAGAGAGAGAGAGAGAGAGAGAGAGAGAGAGAGAGAGAGAGAGAGAGAGAGAGAGAGAGAGAGAGAGAGAGAGAGAGAGAGAGAGAGAGAGAGAGAGAGAGAGAGTCCTTGTAATTGTTTGTAAGGTGTGACATGAACAGGTGACTGTTGATCAGAGAGATGTGATGTTCATGTGTTTGTATGCAGCACATCACACAGGAGCTCAGGAGACGATGAGACACATCTCTCTTCTTATATTCACAACAATCCATCAGAATGTCACAGCACACACCGGCCAAATACACTCACAGCCTCATACATACAAACACAAGAAAAGCATTTGTTCAGCTCCATCACACATCCATACATTCTGTCACAGAGACCTTGACTTTGACTCTTTTATGAGTGGTTTCCCGGACAGGGATTATGTTAAATCAGAACTAGGCCTTAGTTACAGTTTAAACAAACACGCCTTACAGAAAAATATTGTGTGTATTTTAACACAAAACAACGGCTCTATTATATTTCAACTAGGGCTAGATACAGAAATATTGTGATCGAGATTAATCTCTCACGTATAGTGTCATTATTTTATATTGTTTATCATGTTTATATGAGTCATTTTAGTTATTTGAACTTATCACACACAGCATTTATGTTCTAAATATACTTTAACATTATAATCTAATAATTTCACATTTATCTCCCAAATGAATGTAGAAACAACACATTTCTTTAACAGCATCATTATAATATAGTTCGCTTTGCAGCTTATGTCTTTATTAAATATATATATTTTTTTTTACTAATCAAACTAAGTCAAAGTTAGGAAATATACAGAAAATGAATAAAGTTCTCAAACGCTTTACAGTCTTTTCTGCTAAATACATGAAATCCAGAAGAATACTAGTCTAGAGTACTACAGTAGACTAGTCTTCAGCCTTAAGATTTATTGCCTGATTTCAGCTGAAGGTCAAAGAATATCAACCGACTGAAGGACAGAGAAAGAAAAACAGAATGAGCGTCACTTATATATTTAACTTAAGCTCGTACTAACATTTAGATTTTGATCATACTGGAGAATGAAGTGCTTAAATAATGAAACAAGTCAACATTTGACATGTCATGATGAATATTTACTGAGTAACTCTGTTTTATAGACTTGAAACTGATCCAATTAAATTGTCAAGATGACCATTTTCACCCAGAGATTTGGAGCCAAAATACAGGAGGTTTAAAATACTTTATAAAGTGAATCTGTCTTTACACAGATATTGGTAGATTGGCAGAATCTGTTGACGTTAACAATCCTTGTGTAGATTAAAAGACAAAGAAGAAACACTTTTTCTTTTCTTTTCCAACATTTGCACGTCTGTGACTCAAGAGGTATTACAGATTTCTTAATATCCTTTTGGTTCATAACAAACTTCTCTCATTGTCTCTTCATCTATGAAGCCCTAAAGGATAAAACCCCAAAACATATGAGGCTCTCAGTTAATCTCTGTGTGCAGACTGTAGACTTTAATAAGACCCTCGTAACAATTAGGATGAATATATTTTTTAAACAATATTTGACTTCTATAGCACAGTGTAGAGACACAGACCTGTGAGCACATGATGTCTGATATAAGTGTAGATCTGATGAATGAATGATGTCATGAGAGACTTCAGAACGCTGCTGTCGCTCCACCACACACACTCAACCAGACTCATGAGAAAACATCAACCGGCTGTCATCACTATCAACTATCAGCAGCGCTCTGATTGGACGGTCATGTGTATCTCTGATTGGACGTCTGGGTCTGTCTGACATGAGCCCTTTATCAGGGACACGGACGTCTCTCACAACCTCGCCGTATTAAAACAACTTCATTCACATTCAATATTTCTGTTCATGCGACTCTAAACACACTTCAGATGAAAGAGAAGAAAACATCGTCGTGCTCACAACCAGCAGCACAAACACTGAAACATTTTGAGTGACAGATCATCATCTGCGCTCATGTTTACACATGTTAATATTTACACACAAAACTGAAAGGCAAGAATCCATCCCTTGAAGTAACAAGTGTGTGTCTGTACGGAAGGATTTTCTTCTGACCAACACAAGTTTGTGTTGAAACGGTCTGTGAGAATCTGCAGAAGAACATCTGGTCTTAAAAAAGATGATGTGCTTTTATTTTTCTAATGGCATCCGTACCGACCACATTCATCAAAATAAACTGAAATCTGATGTTTGTTTGAGCGGAAAACAGCTTTTGGTGAAAACAGACAGACTCTGTCACATGATCAGCACGTCACACATGATACTGATTGTGAAATAAGATTCAGGAGAAAATCAGTCGTCTCTTGAACCTCAACACACATACACGCACGCAACACATGCACGAAAACATACATCAAGCAGGCACAAACAAATGTGTACACACACATGCACGCACAAACACAGACACACACACACACGGACAGACACACACACGCATGTCCACATACACACACAGACACACACACACACACACACACACACACACACACACACACACACACACACACACGCGCGCGCGCAAACACCCTCAGACACACACTCAGACATTTCTGCAGAGTTGCAGATGCTCAAACAACAGAAATGCTGAGAATATATGTTTAGTTGTTAAGACGGATCATCAGATGTGATAAACAAACACTTGACATGTTTCCCACTGAGATCAGAAAACACACAACCCTCTCTATGAAGACAAGAACACACACAGATAATGATGTCACACTGTGAGCATTACAGCACGTTTATCACATCTCAAACCCATCTGCAGTACTACAGAATATTACATTAATTCTTTTATCAAAAGTGACTTACATTACATAATACCATACACACGACCTACACTTAACACATTCTCTACACACTGAGCTACAGGGAAAGCTTCCACACAACTGTTGTGTTACTGCAGTAAATATTGAGAGAGATGCTCTGTCAGATACTGTGAATCAGACTCTGTGTGTCACACATCTGCTGATCAGATTCTGATCAGATTCACAGAAAACAACACTGTGTTTATCGGTACTTCTCTATAGCCACAATTCACACACAAACTATTTCATCTGACACATCATCATATAAAAACTATAAGTGATAAACTACATCGTCAATATTTCCATAAATATTTCTTGTAAAGTGGCCGACAGTTGTCAAACTTTTCCATTATCATGAACAAACAGATTCTCTCTCTCCAGACGTTCAAATCATGAAGCAATGATATTCACTTCAGAACCCAACATGACTTATGCATGAATGTGAAAATTGCCAGAAGGATTTTAAATCACAATTTAAACACACTCCTCATTTTCCTGAATTCTGGTGACTATAAATAACCTGAACAAATGTTTTCTTCCAGATAAGCGTTCGTCTAAAAGGGGAAGAGAAATAAAACTCATCTCAAACCCACACGACTTTCTCTCCTGTGAAAATAACACTGATGTTGTGAAGCATCTTCAGCGTGTTTTTTATTTAAAGAAGAATGAAAAAGCACAGAACTGTTCATCATGACTCGACTGTGCACCACATGAGCTGTGATGTGAACGCTGTGTGTGAGGAACAGTTCTGACTCAAAGACTTTATTTACTCTTCATTCTTCTTCCAGAGAGCTGTTGTTAACTGATCGGTCTCTGTCAGGTGACGTCACACTCGCAAGAATCAAAGTGCATTATGGGTATCTGGTTAAGTGCAAGTGATTTACATGTTAAGTCAATGCAAAGACGCGATAGACATCCTGTGACGCGACGTGAATTAAGCGATTCGGGCGAATCGTGTGAGTTGGAAAATTTGAACATTTGCAAATATTCGCAACGAATCAGGAGTTTGCTCTAGTAGTGACGTGATTATGACATAGCGAGCGGAGGCAGAAATCCCAAACAACAATGGGGGAAATAATCATGCTGTATCTGGATACCAAGAGGTGTACAATACATCTTACTTTAATCAAAACAGGAAGAAAAAGGATCTTGTGTGAGTGAGGAGGTCTGATAAGTTGTAAAAAACGCTCTTTACTCAATTTGATCTATATTTACATATATATGCGAGACTGGAAAGCCCCTCCCATGACGTGAAATCGCGTCTGTTGTGAATTTCACGATGCGAGTGAAGCGAGTAAACTCAAAATGTTCAAGCATCAACTACGTGCAAACATCGTGATTTACCCGCGTCTGGTGTGAACACTCATTTAGACACACGATAGAAACAGCCGAAAGATTCAGAAGTAGGAAAATGTTGAATAAACAGATGAGCAAGTGATCTAATCGTCTGCACAATGGTGACATCCTAAAATAACAAGACTCTTAAAATAACAGAATACACGATCATTATCTTTTGGCGTTTTGATATAAATACATAAAATATGACTTTATTTTGAGATTTTCTTCCATTATCCAGTCCACCCAAAGCATGCTGGGAATGGCTCTTACGTCAATGAAAGATATAATCACATTGTTTGAGTTAAGTGACTTCTTATTTGTGTGTCCCTAGAACTCAAAATATCAAAATCGTTAAACACACTTAAAAGTTGTAAGATAAAATAACTTTTTCACAATTTGTAGTGCAGTTTGCTCATTATGAATGAGTAGATTAAAGTGTTCGGGAATACAGTATGTAAGTGATAATGCACAGGCAGCCGGTTGATATCACAGAAATAAACCCCCGACAGTGTGATCAGGAAGTGAAGCGGAGGGTCTTGTGTCACACTGAAGGGGTTTATTTGGCGATAACAGCCGGCTGCTTTGTACATTATTCCACTTATTACACTGCAACTTGCCACATGAGAAGAAACTGGACATGAAATTATGAATTTGAAATATTTGATAAGCTCTTTTTTTGATAAATGCAGACGTTCCGCAAGGACAAAACATTTAGTTAAACGTCACAAACAGGCAAATTGGTATAATAATTTGTAAATATAATATATGTTTTTAAAAGACATGTTTATAATTGATTTTTGTGTAATATTAAACTGATGAAGAAGATAGTAATATCCAGAACTGAGGTTGGCGCAGCAAAGCTGGAACACTCAACTATTTGCGGTCAGATAGTGTTGTTCATGAATGACAAATGAGTTACGCTTCCTGACATCTTTGGTGAGATTATTTGTGTATGGCATGTGCTCGATTGCTTCTGTTTCTCCAGTATGATGATTTCATTGGTATTGTGCCGCTCTGTATACTTTCAGTTGACTGCTCAATGCAGCGATACTGCCTCGGTGACGTCACACACAATAAACCCATGTGTCTGACAAAGACCCATACAGTAAATGAGTCCGTCTGTCAATCAACATGAGCCTGAACTGACTTCTCGAGTTCATCTGTAGGAAAAAACTCAA
>CM056463.1:1015994-1018464 GCA_029783895.1 Triplophysa bombifrons
CACTTCCATACACCACCATTGGTTCTATAATTGATTGTATTATTTTCGGCCTCTCTCTCTCTATATATATATATATGTCTCTCTCTCTGTCTCTCTCTCTCTCATGAGCGGCATTAACTGAAGACAACTGCAGTGACCTTTTCAACACAGTTATATTTCTATAGGTGTAATGAGACACACTATCTCACCTCAGCACTGCATGTCAAACAAGACGGCCCTGTCACTGTTACTATCCCATAATTCAACAGGCCTTCATCACAGCACCTGCTTTTAAATTAAATGATTAAATTGATGCTGTATATTAATGTAGATGTGACCATCAGTAGAGTTTTAAAGTCGTCTCTCTCTCTCTCTCTCTCTTGTTGTGGAGATTATTCACATAAAAACTTTAAGAGCTCATCTATATGTTAATAGACCTGTGACACCTGACATCGCTCACTCAGATCTGTAGATTTCACATTTACACCCGATATTCTCTGATGGAGCTAAATATTGATGACTCGTGTGGTTCACAGGAGCTGTTTTAAACATTCAATAATATTTATCTAGAATGAGAAGACCGGCAATTATTTGATTGATACTAATAATGCAAAAATCCAAATTCTGTCAATATTTATCCTCTCTCATGTGGTTTTAAATCTTCTGGAACACAAAAGAAGATATTTTGAGAAATGTCTCCGTGGTTTTGTGTTCATACAATGGAATTCAATGGAGTTCAGTGTTGTTTAATTATATCTTTTAATATCTTCTTTTGTGTTCTGATACAGGTTTGACATGCCAACTCTTTAACGGTTGATCTGTTTCAACTAAAAGTGTAAAGAAGTTAAACTGGTGAGTGAAGAATAACAGCCGAAACACATTACCAGCTTGTCATTTCACCTGACAGCCCATCACTTCACATCATATCACCTATTATCAGCTGTAATGTCACACATGCAGATCACATGACCACACGTGTGCTGCTATTGACCCTGTCAAACCCTCTCTCACACGAGCATCACTTCATCCAGACGCCACACTCTCATCTGCTCTCTTGAGACTCAAACGTCATCAGAAAAGAACTCTTCAGAAACAAAGTTCATCTTTTCATCACGGTAAACTCCTGTTGGTTCTATGAAGTGAAGTTTCAACAAATCTAGAATAACCGATCAGATTTGAGTGTCTCTGGAATATCAATTTGTCATAAACGGTGATGTGGTTTTTAATTAAGTGTCATTAAACAAATAATAATCCTGTTAAAATAAAGAAATATTACAGACACAAGCATAAGATTCATCATTTCTTCTGCATGTGTTCTGTCACGTCAATGAAATATTAAAGCTGGTGTGTTCGCTGTCAAATCCTGCGATACTCTTCGTATGAAACACGACATCTATCATCAATCATAGACACCTACAAACTACATGACACGAGGGACAGTACACAAGAAATCTCAATTCTGTCATCATTTATTCACACTCACGCCGTTGAAAACCACCTGGATGTGACTTCATAAAACTTTGATTTATTACTTCAGTCATTAAATGTGACTCTGTTCTATTAACTAGAGAATTTATATTTTTTATCAAAATCTAACTTTGCTTGTTCGGTTTTAATAATTTTTCCTCTTATAAATATTAAACTGATCTTTTGATAAATGAAGATTAAACATATCAACAGATCATTTATGGATCAAATCTAGTTGGTTGTTCTTGGGATTCAATTGAAGTAAATCTATCAATAAAACATATCAAAGAAAAGAAAGCTTTAAGAGCTTTATATTTAGCATTGATGCGAATGCTAAACTGGGTTTAATCACATAAATACTGCAAGGTCTGAATATATTTTCCTCTTCTGATAACAGTGAATATGCACAACATTAATTCTTCAACAGAAATACAGATTTCTCCACAACATGATGACATTCAACTGAACCTTAAGCAGTTTAAAAGAGTGAAAGAATCATAAATCAGAGATGAGTGATATAATGATGACAGACTCTGAATGTGAATGTGATGTGTGAAGTAAAGCTCTTCAGTCACATCTTCACCTGTTTCATTTCAAAAAGAATCTTTGATCATCACAGACAACAGAAAAGAGCTGTGAGTGAATAATACAATGAGCACACTTGACCTCTAAAACTCAACCACACACACACACACAAACATAAACACACGTGAACACACATGAACACAGGCACCCATACACACGTAATCACACACGACCCGCAACACTCACACACACACACATTCAAGTGCGTGCACTCAAACATAGGCAACTGCACACACACACATTCAAGCGTAGACACACACACAAGCCTGCACACACTCACACTGGCCACTCGCTCACACAGTCACACAGGCACACACATAGACACATGCACACACACACACACATCTTCAAGCGTAGACACACACACACGCGCCTGCAAATGCACACACTCACTCTGCACACATTCACAACAGGCACACACACACACACACAATCAAGC
>CM056463.1:1028964-1041464 GCA_029783895.1 Triplophysa bombifrons
ACCAGAAAATTGAGAATTTAAAGCTTTTCAGCACTTATTCACCTAAAACTGTTTTATCTGATTTGTTTGTGAAATACAAATTGAGAATATGATTGTCTGATCTTCTCCTTCCATTACAACACCACACATGAGAAAACACCGTGGTGATGGTTTCAGCAGCACCAAAATAAAGTTCCAGAAGAAAAAAAATACTTACTGTTGAGTTGTTTTCATTGAAATTCATACAATTAATATACAATAAATATTCCATAAAATATAAATTGATATTAATACTAGCCAGGGCGATAAGATGACCAAAGCCAGACTGGAAGTTAAGTTCAGGTCAAGCGCGTGCGTCTGATGAAACCGTCTCTATTTGTTTTCACTTTAGTAAACTGTAATAAGATTCCTAGACACGATTTTGAACATCACCTTAGTTAATATTCTAAATTAGGGATGGGCGATAAATTATCAGCCAAATCGGTATCGGCCGATAAATGGACATTTTTAAAATTCATAACATTTATGGCAATATATTAAAGCCGAAAAATCTTAAATAATTTTGCAGTTAAAATACAGTACAGTACTGTCTCTGTCGTGATGTTTCAAAACATTACAAAACAGATAATGTATTTATGAATGTGTAAATTATAGGAACAAAAGCATGTAGATTAAATCAGACTGCTGTATGGATGATGTCTGTTTTGAGACCTGTTAGACATGTGGCTATTGAGATTCTGGAAGAACATTTATCATTTCTTTATTAAATATACCTGAAAAGTTTGAAGGTTAAAGAATTGTTCACTAGTGTAAAGTAGGCTTGGTACATGAGTTTCAGGGAGAGAAAGAGAACTAATGCTTACCTTGTTTTCTAGGCTGAATGTTTTCAAATAAAAGCAGTTGTCCACTTTTTGCCTTTTGTTTCAGTCTAAGGGAATTTTATATGAATATTTAGACACTGTATGTCTGCCAACATATCAATTATCAGCTTCCAATGTTAAAGAATTATCGGTTATCTGCCAAAATTTACATATCGGTAAATCCCAATTCAAAATATCATTTTTTTTCAGTTTATCAATTCACTTCCGTCAACACTTCAGGCAATAGAGTACAATAACAAAATAAAGTAATTATTATAATGTACTACTGAAAACTGCAATATCAGTTTACTATTGTAAACATAAAAGCACAGTGTATTTTGTCAGCTTTGCAGTATAACTCATCTTCTACCCATCATTGATAACAGATCATTGACATTCTGCCTAAATCTCCCGATGTATCGAACAGAAAAACAGGGAAAAATGGAACGATAGGAGTTGTTGAATTTTCGGACTGAATTATTCCAGTAAAAAAAGCAGTGTGACTAAAATCAGCATAAGATCCACAGACTGGCACACGACTCAAACTCTCAATATTCAGCGTGCGGTCGGTCCGGTCAGAGGTCTCATCTGTCACCCGGTCTCAAACAGCCCGAGGCGAGCTGGGGTGAACGAGCCCCTGTGACCCGTCAGACTCTAATGATTAGCACCGGGGGCGTTCTGTAGGGCAGGTGAACACCTCATCTCCACGGGACAGCACGGCACCTTTCATCAGACAAATTCATCATGATACACTTCTCCACTACTGACTGACTACACACACACAATCATCAAGAGCTCACACAACCCTACACACTACTGTCAACATACTCAAAAAACACACTCACAACGTGCTCCTGTAGCTAGAAGACTCCAAAGACACATATCAGAAAAATATACATCCTAAATACACTGGAAGTCACTTTGGATAAAAACAGATCAATGTAAATGTAAAAATCACATTAACATTTGAAACTACACAAAACACACTTTGAACACAGTTATTTTCAGAAAGCATCAGCATCAAACACAACAACTACACAAAACAAGTGTCTGAGGGTCCAGAAGTGCTGCAAACATGAGCTCATGACGGCCGCGCTGAAGATGGATCATTTCACAACATCTGTTACCTCTCTCACCAACACACACAATGTTGAAATGAGACTAACTAAATTACAACCAAATCTATTCTGATACAATTGACTTTAAATGTAATTTGTGTAACTCTTCAGACAAAACTAATGTAAAGCAGCTTTAGAACTTGAGAAAGCAGCAGATGTTTAACAGCAGAAGATTCCTCTCAGTGTTCAACACCGATTACACTCAATTAAACACAGACAAATGATGAACAACACACACACACACATACTCACACTAGCATACGCACACACGCATACAAACACCACACAAATACTCTCAAACACACACAAACTCGGACACACACACACACACAAACTGCGACACACACATTCCCTGACACACACATACTCACACAAGCGCACACACACTAGCATACGCACACACGCATACAAACACAACACAAATACTCTCAAACACACACAAACTCGGACACACACACACACACACACACAAACTGCGACACACACATTCCCTTGCACACACACACATACTCACACAAGCGCACACGCACTAGCATACGCACACACGCATACAAACACAACACAAATACTCTCAAACACACACAAACTCGGACACACGCACACAGACACACACAAACTGCGACACACACATTCCCTTGCACACACACACATACTCACACAAGCGCACACGCACTAGCATACGCACACACGCATACAAACACAACACAAATACTCTCAAACACACACAAACTCGGACACACACACACACACACACACACAAACTGCGACACACACATTCCCTTGCACACACACACATACTCACACAAGCGCAAACACACTAGCATACGCACACACGCATACAAACACAACACAAATACTCTCAAAAACACACAAACTCGGACACACACACACACACACACACAAACTGCGACACACACATTCCCTTGCACACACACACATACTCACACAAGCGCAAACACACTAGCATACGCACACACGCATACAAACACAACACAAATACTCTCAAAAACACACAAACTCGGACACACACACACACACACACACACAAACTGCGACACACACATTCCCTTGCACACACACACATACTCACACAAGCGCAAACACACTAGCATACGCACACACGCATACAAACACAACACAAATACTCTCAAACACACACAAACTCGGACACACACACACACACACACACACAAACTGCGACACACACATTCCCTTGCACACACACACATACTCACACAAGCGCACACACACTAGCATACGCACACACGCATACAAACACAACACAAATACTCTCAAACACACACAAACTCGGACACACACACACACACACACAAACTCGGACACACACATTCCCTTGCACACACACACATACTCACACAAGCGCACACGCACTAGCATACGCACACACGCATACAAACACAACACAAATACTCTCAAAAACACACAAACTCGGACACACACACACACAGACACACACAAACTGCGACACACACATTCCCTGACACACACATACTCACACAAGCGCACACACACTAGCATACGCACACACGCATACAAACACAACACAAATACTCTCAAACACACACAAACTCGGACACACACACACACAAACTCGGACACACACATTCCCTTGCACACACACACATACTCACACAAGCGCACACGCACTAGCATACGCACACACGCATACAAACACAACACAAATACTCTCAAACACACACAAACTCGGACACACACACACACAGACACACACAAACTGCGACACACATATTCCCTGACACACACATACTCACACAAGCGCACACACACTAGCATACGCACACACGCATACAAACACAACACAAATACTCTCAAACACACACAAACTCGGACACACACACACACACACACACACAAACTGCGACACACACATTCCCTGAAACACACATACTCACACAAGCGCACACACACTAGCATACGCACACACGCATACAAACACAACACAAATACTCTCAAACACACACAAACTCGGACACACGCACACAGACACACACAAACTGCGACACACATATTCCCTGACACACACATACTCACACAAGCGCACACACACTAGCATACGCACACACGCATACAAACACAACACAAATACTCTCAAACACACACAAACTCGGACACACACACACACACAAACTGCGACACACACATTCCCTGACACACACATACTCACACAAGCGCACACACACTAGCATACGCACACACGCATACAAACACAACACAAATACTCTCAAACACACACAAACTCGGACACACGCACACAGACACACACAAACTGCGACACACATATTCCCTGACACACACATACTCACACAAGCGCACACACACTAGCATACGCACACACGCATACAAACACCACACAAATACTCTCAAACACACACAAACTCGGACACACACACACACACAAACTGCGACACACACATTCCCTGACACACACATACTCACACAAGCGCACACACACTAGCATACGCACACACGCATACAAACACAACACAAATACTCTCAAACACACACAAACTCGGACACACACACACACACACACACACAAACTGCGACACACACATTCCCTTGCACACACACACATACTCACACAAGCGCACACGCACTAGCATACGCACACACGCATACAAACACAACACAAATACTCTCAAACACACACAAACTCGGACACACGCACACAGACACACACAAACTGCGACACACACATTCCCTTGCACACACACACATACTCACACAAGCGCACACGCACTAGCATACGCACACACGCATACAAACACAACACAAATACTCTCAAACACACACAAACTCGGACACACACACACACACACACACACAAACTGCGACACACACATTCCCTTGCACACACACACATACTCACACAAGCGCAAACACACTAGCATACGCACACACGCATACAAACACAACACAAATACTCTCAAAAACACACAAACTCGGACACACACACACACACACACACAAACTGCGACACACACATTCCCTTGCACACACACACATACTCACACAAGCGCAAACACACTAGCATACGCACACACGCATACAAACACAACACAAATACTCTCAAAAACACACAAACTCGGACACACACACACACACACACACAAACTGCGACACACACATTCCCTTGCACACACACACATACTCACACAAGCGCAAACACACTAGCATACGCACACACGCATACAAACACAACACAAATACTCTCAAACACACACAAACTCGGACACACACACACACACACACACAAACTGCGACACACACATTCCCTTGCACACACACACATACTCACACAAGCGCACACACACTAGCATACGCACACACGCATACAAACACAACACAAATACTCTCAAACACACACAAACTCGGACACACACACACACACACACAAACTCGGACACACACATTCCCTTGCACACACACACATACTCACACAAGCGCACACGCACTAGCATACGCACACACGCATACAAACACAACACAAATACTCTCAAACACACACAAACTCGGACACACACACACACAAACTCGGACACACACATTCCCTTGCACACACACACATACTCACACAAGCGCACACGCACTAGCATACGCACACACGCATACAAACACAACACAAATACTCTCAAACACACACAAACTCGGACACACACACACAGACACACACAAACTGCGACACACATATTCCCTGACACACACATACTCACACAAGCGCACACACACTAGCATACGCACACACGCATACAAACACAACACAAATACTCTCAAACACACACAAACTCGGACACACACACACACACACACACAAACTGCGACACACACATTCCCTGAAACACACATACTCACACAAGCGCACACACACTAGCATACGCACACACGCATACAAACACAACACAAATACTCTCAAACACACACAAACTCGGACACACGCACACAGACACACACAAACTGCGACACACATATTCCCTGACACACACATACTCACACAAGCGCACACACACTAGCATACGCACACACGCATACAAACACAACACAAATACTCTCAAACACACACAAACTCGGACACACACACACACACAAACTGAGACACACACATTCCCTGACACACACATACTCACACAAGCGCACACACACTAGCATACGCACACACGCATACAAACACAACACAAATACTCTCAAACACACACAAACTCGGACACACACACACACACAAACTGCGACACACACATTCCCTGACACACACATACTCACACAAGCGCACACACACTAGCATACGCACACACGCATACAAACACAACACAAATACTCTCAAACACACACAAACTCGGACACACACACACACACACAAACTGCGACACACACATTCCCTGACACACACATACTCACACAAGCGCACACACACTAGCATACGCACACACGCATACAAACACAACACAAATACTCTCAAACACACACAAACTCGGACACACACACACACACAAACTGAGACACACACATTCCCTGACACACACATACTCACACAAGCGCACACGCACTAGCATACGCACACACGCATACAAACACAACACAAATACTCTCAAACACACACAAACTCGGACACACGCACACAGACACACACACAAACTGAGACACACACATTCCCTCGCACACACACACACAAACTCGGTCACTCGCACACAGACACACACACATTCATGTGACTCATCCTCTGTTTATACACCTACAATGAATGTTTGCTGTTTTTGACCAAAACATATTCACAAGTAAAACAACTTCAGCTTCTGCTTGAACCTTCTCAAATATGACAAAAATACTGCAACACAAGTACACACACGACACATAACAAGGGTTTACAGCACCTTCTACTACAGTCAGTTTTCTCTTTTACATGAACTCAAACCTTTCATCTGGTTCACAGTTCAAGTAGATGAATGACACAGATATTCATCATAACATCACATGAGTGAATATGAGTGTCTGTGATGTGTGAATGTGGGGCGCAGAGAGACTTTTCTCTCTTTAACATCCCATATAAAGCACTCAAATGAAAGAGATGAAATCCTCAAGCCCTTTGAGCATCTCTGACATCATTCAACGGACATTCATTCACCATCAGTCATCCTCATGAGCGGCACGGGGTTATATATGGTTTACGTCTAGACGCTTTCATTCGTGCCATAAGAGGAGCGTCAGGGGAACATTCACACCCATCAGACACAAGAACGTGACGTTCCACAATCAGCTCGATGATGCCACAACACTTTGAAAACAAGAACAAGATTTAAACCTGCGACAGAACGAGTAAAATCAGTGCAGATGTGAAGAGAAGAGAGCGCATGAATTCATCTTTCACTAACACTCAGATGTTACCGCTGGTACACTTCACAACACTGGAACAGACACTGAACACATCCCAGAAAAGCCTCTCACACGTCAACACACTGATGAAGCACCGCTGCACAAACACAACGACACAACGACACAACAACAAAAGAGAGAAGTGCAAGCTTTGTGATCCAGCAGAAAAAGGCATTTTTTATGAAGCATTTCAATCTTTCTGCTACAGTTTTGTGTTCTGCTTTGTGTAAAATAAATAACGTTTGCTTTGTTTTAGTCATTAAAGAGTAAATATTACAAAAAAGCGGTCTGTGGAGTTGTAAAGCTGAAAGTGAACGAATCATTATATAAATATTATAATAAATAAAATAATATTTTAATAGTCTCAAAGCTTGTAAATGTTGTAAACATAAAGGAGTTTTAGAAATATTAAGTTTTTACAGTTGTTCATTAGGTGGTGTTTAATAATCAAAGGAATTGTGTGTAAAAAACAGATCAAGTACTGACAGAAAATTAACTGGTACATCTTCAATGGTTGTTTATACAGTATACACAAAAGTAAGTTCAAATATAGTCTGAATTATGTCAAAATATTACTATAGTATTTGAATTAAAAAATATATATATTTGAAAAAATTACTTAAAAGCTAGCATAAAAATTCTGAAATTGTTTTTAAATGTCTTCTGATCTAAAAAAATAAAATGAAATCTGCTTTATACTGTAAACCAGCGAGCACGGTTCAGGATGAACATGAAGGATGAATCTTTGAAAGAAGAAACTCTTTTAAAGGTTAAAATCTCATTTTTCTGATCCTCACAATGAAACATGGTCTGATTTTAGCACACACACACACAATCAGATTCTATCAGCATAAAGACAAGTAACGATCAGACATGACATCAATACATTTCACCAGAAGAGTGTGAACGCTGCTGAACATTGAAGCACACGCAGCTCATGTAAGAGTCTGAACACATGCAGTATTGTCCTGATCGAGAACATTAAAGTCTAAATAATGAGCGTCCTTCAGCTGAACTCTGTATTCTTGTGTCCAGGCTTTGATTTTCAGGTACTTCTCACTGTGAAGCTCAATATTACAGACATGATGACCATCATCATCATCATGTGAATAGAGCTCTGTGTGATTTAACAGACTGAAGATATTGAGAACACTGACTGTGAGGACATAAAGAGATACGCTGGAGGTCTTTCACAACATCATCTGACCAAAAACCCTGTCAATACAGACGGTCATCTTAAACCCATCCCCTCATTGGCTGAGACCTCCTGAGGTTCAGTCTCTAACCGGACAGAAGAGAGTCCTGACACACCACAGGAGGAAAATAACACTAACATAGAGACTCAATCAATTCAACACCAGAGAGAAATTCAAGCTCAGATACTTTATAACATTTATAATATTTGTGTTTGGGGTCAAATACACTACCAGTCCAAAGTTTAAGATTGAAGTTACTTACAGATTTATTTAGATTTTTCACATTTTACAGTAATACTAAACTCATCAAAGTTAGCTAATAAAAAAGAAAAATATTAAAATAACTATTACTTTATAAAATAATAAATATTATTAGAATTTTAAAGATTAAATAAAACGTATTATATTAGATCATCGTCAGTGTGGTCACTTTTGTGTAGAATTTGCATTTCTTCCGATGATTTTCAAACAATATCATTTATTTTATTTTATTTTTTCAGTCAGTCAACTATTTCAAGAGAAAAATGTAGTGTTGTTATGAAAAAATGTATTTGAAAAAAGTTGTGTTATTGTCTACGACACAAATTCCAGATATTCAAGAACACATCTTCAGATCGATAATGAGAAAGATTTTGCTCAAGTGCTCTGAAACCTTTGACATCAGTGTATAAACAGTAAAAGATTTACCGCAGGACATGTGTTAACCTCATCTTTACCACTATCACTGAATTTATTCACCAAATAAATAACATTATCAGCCTGTACGACTCTCTTTCTTCCGCGGAAGACAAAAACAGATTATGACCTAAATAAAACCATCTTATTTTTCGACAAACTGTAAGCAAACACCAGTGCAAGGACAAAAAAAACATCACAAAAACATCATAAAATACACTCAATCTCTTCTGAGGTCATACAAGACATTAATATAAATAATAATCATACTATTATTAAACCTGCACTGTACTAACAACTCTAATTTAAATGTAAACATTTCAACCCTAACGCAAGTATACAACTTTTACCTCTATTATTTTATCAAGACGAAGAAACTGATCTTATATTTTTCGAATCAATGTCTTAAGACACATGTCCTCCACTGTACATACATGATATCAAACTCAAACCAGACGTCTGTTGTAACTCAGAAGAGCGTTTGATAAAGTAAGAATCCAGAAGCGAGCGTGTGCTGCAGATATATTATTAACAAGTGCTGTCTGCTGATTGGAGAAGAGTTTCCCGTGAGATCTGCAAGAGATCTTTAGTTGGCTCACAGGCCCTGATTTATTTACACCACATTATTAATGGAGTGGGGTTAAGACTTTGATACGGCCCATGTGTCCGCTTTCTTGCTACTGGAGCATCCGCACTCAACACAACACACAACACACACACACACACAGAGAGAGCTGGAAAAAAACTGCTTATAAAAACAACACACACACGCCTGAGGAGACATGGGTACGCCTCCTCACCACACTCCTCACAGGGCTCCACAGGTTGAATTCCACACTGACTGTGTTTTTGTTTCTCCTTCCCAAATGTTAAAAGACAGCAGTGAGCTCGACACGCTGACACCCGGGACGGCCTGAGGAAACACCACATCATCAAATCACCCTCACGCATCTGCTCGACCTCATTCTGATGGAAACTCCTCTCATTATCTATTCATACCACTTACATTATTCAGCCTGAAATCACAGTCAAACACCTCCAATACCAGCTGAACTTCATCCTGAAGATATCACAGATATACTGTACATACACACCGCTGGACGCTCATTACATCAGTCACAGGCGGTCCATCTCCAACAGTACACACCTTATGTGCTGTTGTGTAGACACAAACAATATAGTTGATAAACTAACACACGACAACAAGACGAAAAGCGTTCACTTTATAAAGTGATCATAGTTTAATAGCTGCAGTATTGCGTTCATATAAGAACGAGGGCTGTCAATAGATTTAACATTGCACATTGTGTACGAAATTTCAGCCCATTAAAAAATAAATACGACAACACGTTGCGTCAATCATATTTACACACTGCCTCCGATATTTTCGTCCGTCATAAAAAAAACTGGGTTTGATTTTCTTTGTTTTCTGCATCCGTAGCAACTCCGAGACATCGTACAAACCAGCGACAAATCCAAAAAAATTGCATTCGAAAACTTGAGCATGCAAAAAATGTGTTATTCTTCACGTTAACGTTGACACACCTAATAAAAAAATCTTCAGGAATTTATAAGTCCTAACCCAAACCCATTGATGTTCACTGCGAGTCAAAAGTGAAATGCTGATAGCGGACTCTTCGTGTGTGGAATCTGCATTTACATTTTCCTTAAGTTATTTATGACTGGAAGTAAAGAAACAGCTTAAGAGAAACATATCATATCACGTGAAGCACATATCATGCCTGTAGGTTCAAACACGTGACCTGAAGTCAAAACCTTTTCATACTAGAATATGAAATCAACTTCAAGCTATCACACAGGGTGTAGTGCCCTAAACAGTGTGCTAATGAAAGAGATCCGTGATGAATATGACAAACACACACAGGACTGAAGTGAGGCCCATGTGTTCACTCTCAACGCCGCAGGTCTGAATGTATTCTTACACCTGACAATCTGTCTGCTGGCCTCACAGATCCGGGTCGATCCGGATCGCACCAGGACCACAGCTCTGAGCCAGAGACACCTTTGATTCCTCCAGCTGATGTTTGCATGCTGGAAAAGGAAGAAAACAAGCCTGATAAAAGCCGCGTGAGAGTCGACACACACCCGTTTGACCATGATGTTGAGCGAGAGCGACGTGTTGTGTTGTAATTCCACGTTAAACTCACTGGAATATGATCAATAGTGTTGTCTGCTACGAGCTTCAGCATGTAGGTGTAAAATACGAATCACTTTGGAGATGAATTATGAATGAGAAAACATAAAGAACAGGGTTTGAAATCACTTCAGGGAGCAGGACGAGCAAACGGTCCAACTAAAGAACCACAGATATAACAACACTGCCAACACCTCTAACTGGGGATGCACCGATGTATCGGCCGATATTGGATTAATTTAACACCATCTGCATATCGGCAATAACATGAAGAAGGATTTGAGTTAATGTTTTTAATAAAAGAATTATTGGATAGCAAAAATCACCTTTAAAGATTGTCATGTTGTCTTGGTGTATTTTTATCTTAACTTACATTTACGTTTAGGAACATGTACAGTTCTGTCTCTCTTAAAATGTTAAATGGATTCAATTCATGTTGAGTAAAATAAATTGAATGCAGAAAAATCAGCTAGTATTGTTAAGTATTGTATGCAATTGACCCATATCTGTATCAGCCGATAGTTGTTTGTTAAAATCGGTATCGGCCCCAAAAATCCTATTGCTGCATCCCTACACCTCTAACCCAACAAAACTCCAACAAACCAGAGAAAAATCCCTTCATCCGTAATTAAGTACTTTTGTAATTCCACTATAATCCATTCTTAAAACCAATATCTGAATCAACGATTGCAATCGTACAAATGGACAAATTTGGCACGCAAATGAAAGTGTGTTTCTTCACTTCTTTGAAAAACGTCTGTGGTTGAAGAAACCGAGTAAATGTAATAAACCTTTCACTGGAGATCAGACGGTTAAAAGCTTTCCTGCTGAGATAAAGAAAAAAGGAGAGAAATTATCCGTGTAACCACAGCCGGTGTGACAGGGGCTCCGGGAAGCTGGAGTGTTTCCTACCGGCTGTCACGTTATATGACAGCAGAGGTGCATTCATCTTACACTCGTGCCAACCAGCAGGTAAAAACTAAAGAAACACTCCATTAAAACTGGAGATGACCAAAAACACAACACTGAAATCACAGAAATGATGCATGAAACCTTTTTCTGGACATTGTTAAGCACTTTGGTCAACAATGGTTGTTTTTTGAATGTCCTG